>BTPG01000002.1:100087202-100292202 GCA_036245525.1 Semisulcospira habei | reverse complement strand
ATCTCGTAGAATTGACCTCATCAGTCCGCTGCAGGGGAAAAGACCTCCAAAGGCTGCGTCGAGAAGCTCGTTTTTAACGATGTATGTCAATTAACAGCATATATACAGATCAACAAAAGAAACGCGAAATTCGAGTGTATGTTTCATTATTTTGTATGATAAATCCATGAAAATACAAGTTACACTATTTTTGATAGCCAGTGTACGAGCAACAACATGTCAGGATGCAGTCACCGTACTTTAGTAACCGTGTTACCCTCCCTGTGCACGAGGCACCCGTATTGGTTAGGACGCACGGCGTATGCTTTGCACGCATGTTCATTCACTGCAGAGTGATGTTGGGTCATGAACTGTGTTCAGCAATGAAAGGCAATAAAAAAAAAAAAAAATCAGCAGTGTTACGCCTTCGGTCACTTTTGCCATTGCCACATCAACCATGCCAAGACATAGTGCTCCCCATCGAGAACGAGCTCTTGGGCGTTTGAAAGCCGGAGAAGATCCACAAGCTGTGGCAGTGGCCTTTAGATGTCACATCTCGACCATTTGCAGGCTGCAGCAACGCTATCATGCCAACGGGTCTTCTGCTGACGCTCCCCGAAGCGGACGACCACGTGTGACAACTCCACGGCAAGACCGCCACATTTTCCGGGCTCACGTGCCAAACCGCTTTCAGCCGGCCGAGGAAACAGCAAGAGAAGTTATCGGCAACCACCAAGCACCCATCAGTGGCTAGACAGTGCGACGACGGCTAGAGGAGTATAATCTGCACAACCGCAGTCCAGCCCGTGGACCTGTTCTTACTCACCGTCATCGCCGTGCACGCCTACAGTGGTCACAGGCTCATGTCGACTAGACCTGGCGACAGTAGCAGAACGTCCTGTTCACGGTTGAGAGCCGCTACTGTATCATCCATGCAGATGGGCACATACGAGGGTGGCGGAGAAGGGGTGAACGCTATGCTGATGGCTGTGATGCTGGACAACAATGCCTGGGGCAGGACAAGCGTGATGATTTGGGGTGGGATTACCCTGAACCAGACAGTAGGACCTGTGTTCTTCCGTGGCCTCGTACCAGGTCGCGGAAATGGCATCACAGCTCAGTGCTACATTGACCAAGTACTACACCCATATGTCCTGTCATTTTCTCAGGGATGCAGAAACTTCATCTTGCAGCAAGATAATGCGCGTACACACACTGCACGTATTACCCAGCACTTCTTACAGCAGCACAACATCCCAGTCATGCCCTGGCCTGCCCTCAGCCTGGACCTCAATCCCATCGAACATCTCTGGGACCAACTGCAAAGGGAGGTCAACGTTGTACGCCCCACACCAACGACAGCCGCAGAACTTGAGAATACTATTGTCCAGACCTAGAACAACAGCTGTCAACCGCCTGATGCACTCTATGCGCCGACGCTGCCAAGCCGTCATCAACGCCAATGGGGGACACACGCCATATTGGTTTTGTGCTGTGCCATGCTTGCTCCAAATACAGAATAAACATCCACACTGACTACGCTGGTTTCCATGGTTTCATTCCTAAAATATCGATAACATCCGTTGTATGGTTTGTCCGAAATCGACTTCCAAATGTTGGATTAAATGTGATTTGAAGGGGCTAGTTCGCGTTTCTTTTGTTGATTAGTATATCTCTTCTGTTCTCTATAGTGTGTGTATGTTAAGTATGTGGTTGTGTTAGTCTTTGTAGGGCGTGTGTGTTGATCATAGAAAAGATTCGATGTTCCGTTGAGTTATTGTAGATAAGAATCACGTACCTTTTCAGTATGATTCGTTTTCTTTTGCGTAGAGAATTCAGGTCGATTTTTGTTGCGTAGCTAGAACTTTGCATATTTTCGCTACACTGTCGCAAAGTCTGAACTACATTAGACTGAAAGGTTTCGGAAGGGTCGCGGACGTTCTAGTGACCTCAAATAATTATGACGTCAGAGTTGTGTAGTACATGTTGGCTACATTTAGCAACATTTACGGAATGCGCCTTAATATTAGTGAAACACTGTAGATAGATCTAGAGTGTTCTATTTAATAAATATTAATGAGTTTTGATTACGTTTTCTTTTCTGATTGGTTGAGATGTATGATTTTTCTGAATTGTTCTGGAAATTTGTAACAGTATAAAAGACTGTGTTAGGAATTATGTGTGTACATTGAATGAGAGACGCAGTGTGTCAAACGTGTTGATGTATTGTAGAGGATACAGTGTATGAGAGGCGCAGTGTTTCGGAATTGTGGATGCATTGTAGAGAGACAGTGTACCAAAGTGTGGATGCATTTGTGGACGCATCGTGCTGAAAGTGCATCGTGAGAATAAAATATTGTTGGAACTGTTACTCCAGTGTTGTCTACACCCTTGTGCCACGTGTGACGAGTTGCAGATGAGTGAAGTTTCTTTACAAGAACCCTATGCACGTGCGTCTGGTGTGATCGTATCATACTACGACTACGACTACTACGTAACAATGTAGTATTATACATTGATACGAATGAACAGAAGAAACAACACTAAACATTGTTACTTTACCTCATTCAGCCCCGACACACCACAGCAAGACATGGATCAATTGGTTGGTTGTACATTGCTTAACGTCCCGAAAGCAACAAGACTTTCTCAGGACGTGCCGGGCCTGCACTGCTTGTGAAAAAAAAAACTAAACAGAATATTGAATGTATGTCGCCAGCCGGCCGAATACGCTAAATAAACCTAAGACCATTTAGCAACACATATCCAATATCAAGAGCTTCAGGCAGCGCAGACAGCAGGGAGAATTAAAAAAAGGAAAATACAGGTGAATGGACCAAGGGTAGACAGAAACACATGCCCCAGAATAGAGGGAAAACTCCACCCTGTGGAGGTGACCAGGGTGACCCTGGGAACTAAAAAGTATTTACCCCCACCCAAGTGCCCCAGGGCAGACCCGGGTGGGGGAAGACATGGATCGAGCATGATAGTTTAAGGGCCTGGTGGTGCCTGAATGGGCGCCAAGTTATTCTGGCGTCACCTTTGAACTATCATGCTTGATCTGTCGCTAGAGTTGCAATACAGTCCTTCAGAGGGCAACTTCAAGATTATGGGATTTCGGTCCTGGGGTAGAATGTGTTAAGTTGTAAAATGCTCCTCGGCATACAAATCAGGCTTGTGACCCCAGTCCACCTCAACCTGATGAAATTAGGGGCTCAAGAGGATCTGCGCCTTTAGTCGTCTTAGACTATATGTAGTCGTAGTCTATATGTACAGTGGAACCTGTTGTAAGCGCACATGCATTGCAAAAGTGGTTCTAACAGACAGGTGCTATCTCTTGAGAAGTCTTGAAGGACAAAAATTGTCACCTGTCATTAAAGACCATCGTTTAGGTGGCTACAGCCAACCAAACGGTCTTTAATGACAGGTGATCTTTTATTAGGTGGCCACAGCCAACCAAACGGTCTTTAATGACAGGTGATCTCTTATTAGGTGGCCACAGCCAACCAAACGGTCTTTAATGACAGGTGATCTCTTATTAGGTGGCCACAGCCAACCAAACGGTCTTTAATGACAGGTGATCTCTTATTAGGATGGTCACTCAAAACAGGTTTTATTGTACGTTGTTCATAAAAGTGAACGAAAGAAAACAATAACGTGCATTGACGTACATCAGTTAGTTCTGGCGAAATAAGAAGCTACCCCCTCCCCCTCCCCCCATCCCCACCCCCACCCCTCAACCCCCAACCCCCACCCCACCCACCCCCACCCACCCACACACGCACCCCAACCCGCACCCCAAAAAACGAAAGGAAGAAAGAAAGAAAGAAACTCCTCCATTACTTTTTCATTGCTTACATTATAAAGTGACTGCACCAAACATGACTGATGTCTTCTTTTTTTTAATAATAATTAAAAAAAATTTAAAAATGGGTTTAACCCTTATCATTTTGATACACCCATTGCTTGAAATATATTTGACTGATAGTTCAAGGGTGGTGCCAGAATAGCTTGGCGCCTGAGGCGCCAAGCTATTCTGGCACCACCCTTGAACTAAAACAGTTGATCTGTCGCCTAGTCTGTGAAGTCGCTTTCATAGGACAATAGGCAAATTTTACTAAAATCAACCTCAGGATGTAATGGGTTAAAATGAGAGTGGGTTGGCCTCAATAGGAGCTGCGCCTTTTCGAAGACGTAGCCCCTGTACCTGTACGAGATCTGTTGCGCCTGCTCAGCAAATTACAGCAAGGTCTGGTCACATCAGGACATTTGTTATCCTCAGTCACGCAGCAACCCGTTTGCCTTCGCTGGGGGGTGACAAATTAGCGCGGCAGAGTGAGTTCAAACACAATTTCCTCGGGCACCTACGTCAGTCGTGATTCCAACCCCTTCACTGCCGAGAAAAATTGAACATCACCCAGCTTGCAAGAGGTATAGATCCTCATGTGCCCCCGCGTTTGCGGGGGCGCATGAGGATCTGTGCCTCTTGCTGAAACCACTTGGTGTCTATCTTCCTTTGACGGCTTGGGATCTTTGACGTGGATTTTAGAATGATTAGAAAAACACAGTCTGCGTCAATTGGCAGTGAAAGGGTTAACATTGGGCCAATTGATACACCCTGTGCGTACGTGGCAGTCGTGTCTGCATAGAAAATGCTCAAGCATTCCAGGGAATGACTGTTTCAGGCGGCATACTGCGATTCTGAAAATGCCTGAAATTGTCAACCCTTTGGTGTGTCGGCAGCGGTTTTAGTCGCGATGATTCCTGTACGCGAATCATCGCGACTAAAACCGCTACCGACACCCAAAAGGTTATGTGTTCTCCCGAAACCCGAAAACGACTGAAAAAGATCGAGCCAATATTTCGCAAAAATGTCACTTCTGTTCTTACGCTAACGATAAAACAAGACAGAACCGTGAGGACAAGGTACAGTGACAAGAAAGACAAATCAAGACAAGACACAGAGACACTAAAGACACATATACAGCACAAAGAGACAATTGTGGCAAGACAAGACAGAACAACACAGACAACACAATATAACACAAGACAACACGAGACAACGCAAGACAACAAAAGATAAATCAATCCAGACCAAAAAGGTGACTGCCAAGCGTGTAATATGCAAAGAAATATGTAATATTTCTTTGCATATTACACGCTTGGCAGTCACCTTTTTGGTCTGGATTGAAATAAATTGTGTTGTACCCGTCTTTTCTAAGCGTGTTTCTTTCTCCGTTGGGTACTTCTTTTCTTAACAAAAGATAAGACACAGTGACAAGAAACGATACGACTGGCTTTATTAATCTTGTTGCTGAGTAATTTTCCCACATCCTTATTTCAGGTATATGTACACTGCCTTTTTTGAAAAACCAAGACCTAAACGGTGACTGCCAGGCCGGTGAAGTGTAGAGAATAACCCAAAGAAGAGAAAAGTACGCTTAGAAAAGACAGTTACCAAGACTATTCGCTCATAATTCAGGGGGAAAAAAAACTTCTTTCAAAAAAACAGACAATCAAAGAAGCAGACAGTTCGCTACATACCCAATGCGTAATGGTCATCGGGCCGACGTCGGCCCGATGGCATTTTGCGCATTGGGTGTCTTGTCCGTGCGTGGGTTTTTACCGAAATATTAATCTGTGTTGTAACTGGCTTTTCTAAGGGGGCTGCTTTCTTCGTTTGATTTATTCTCTGCCTTGTAACGTGTGTAAAGAAGCCAAAATGTCTCGTATTTTGTCCACCCGCTTGTCATAAGTTCTTTGTGCCTGCACACGACGCCACCAGGATGATTCATACACTTAACCCTTTCGCTGCCAGTGATCACGGATTTCGCGTCTGAAGCCACTGCACACTGACCGACACCCGAGTAAAAAAAAAAGACACACACAAACTAAATGGTACCAGAAATAGGCAGAAAGAACACAGGGCCAACAAGAGACGTAAATCTTCATGAGCCCCCGCGACTGCGGGGGCTCATGAGGATTTATGTCTCTTGCAAGCTGGATAGCGTTCGCATTGTTCCGACAGTTAAGGAGTTAATTAAATTTTTCTTTCCCGCAGTCACTATTTATTTTCCGCCCACCCCCCCCCCCCCCACCCCCACCCCCCTCCCCCTTCCGAATCAGCATTATTATTAACAATACCTAAACCCCAGGGAAATACCCACACTATTTTACTTCGGAAACTGAAAAATATGTCCTCAGTTTGGCCATCACAATTCTGTGTCCTCGTATGTTCGCCAGCCCCCTCAGTGTTGACAAACTTAATTAATCTGTCACGGTTCGCTTTATTCAGATTCATTTTTTTAATTCAAGGAATAAAACGAACCGTGACAGATTTTTTTTCAGCTCAGTCACGAGTTCATTGTGCAGTTTCTGCAGTATCCCTCCCCGCTGACCCAGATTTTCCTTATATTCGTCATCTTACCTTTCCTTTGTATATTTCGGTGCATGGGGGTTTTCAATTTGAAATGTGTGCCTTTGCAACTACAAAGGAACATTCCCCACCTCGCCAACACGGACTGAAAAAAAGTGGTACAAGTATTTACATAACTCACACCCACTGAAGTTCATAAGGATGCTGAAATGCGTGCAGTAAAATAAACTACACGCGAGCTTCCTTCCTCCTTCTCGTCGCCTCAAAAGCTATTATAAATAAATAAATAAATAAATAAATAAATAAATAAACGAACGGACGAACGAACGAATCAATCATCAATCAATCAATCAATCAATCAATCAATCAATCAATCAGTGAAGAAATAAAGGAAATGAATGAATAAGCAAGAAAGCTAGCTAGCTATCAAAAACTCAAACAAGCAAACAAACAACAAACACACAAGCATGCAAGCAAACAAACAAAACCAAAAATAAATAAATACTTTCACTGTAATTTGTTTTGTTTTTTATATTCGCAGGTATCGGACGATCGAGCACTGTACTCGTAAACAAACACGGTCTATCCATCTAAGCCTGTGAAGCAAATCTTGATCAATGCAAATGTCACCATATCAGTTCATAACAGGCTCAAATCTCTGACCGCTGCGTGAGGACCATAGTCGCCTGCTCGGCGATAAACCCAAATAACCAACTAACTCAAATTTCTGGCCTTCCGTGCTCAGATTCAGCCTCGCCACATCAGTGGCCAGGGAAATCCACGTTTATCCATGACAGGCTCCGAGCGTCTATAGACGGGTCAGGGGCACATAACTAGTGGATTTCCTCACCCACCCCCACCCCCTGTGATCTTCATCAGCCGGTTGACATAGGAAGTGAGACATCAGCAGGAAAATCCAAGCTCTATAATAAAGTATATGCGTTTCAACGTTATGATAAGCCACCCTGTCACACCTTGTATTACAACTCAAAAGATTCCGGCCTCAGCATCCTCATTCCAAAACCTGACGGCGTCTTCCTTATATGTAAGAGAAGCAGATCTTCATGAGACCGCGCCGAATGCAGACGCTCATGAGGGTCTTTGCCTGTTACTGGCATGCACCAGCCGCGTTTATTTGCATTGTGAAACTAGGTACTCATCCAGTGTACTCTGAGACTATAGGTACTCTCATCCTGTGTGCTTTAGGTACTCTAGCACCAGCACCCTCGTTAACTCCTCAGTGGACTAAGATTCATTTTCATGCACGCAAGAGGCATAAATCCTCATGAGCCCAGGCAGGGTGCGGGGGCCCATGAATGTATAATGCTCTTTCTTGAACATCTCAGTTAAGAGTCTTAGTCTCCCTTGCAAATGTGAGATTTTAAATTAGTAACCCCTTCCACGCCACTGGACCCGGCATATTTTACCAATTCTGAAATCTCTATGTATTCAACGACCACTCTCTGAAATGCTATTTGTAAACGTCCACGGAACGTGGATACAAACTGGTCTAAGCAAGAGACATATATCCTCATGAGCCCCCGCGACTGCGGGGGCTCATGAGGATCTATGTTTCTTGCAGGTGGACCGTGTCAATGTGTTCTCGGCAGTGAAGGTGTTAATCGCACCAGTACCCGTAACGCGTATTGGGGGGTGGGGGACGGGGGGGGGGGGGGGCTGTAGAGCTATAGAGGTTCGCGTCTACGCTTTTCTTTGTGTGAACACACCCTTCAGCACGATAGAGTGGGGTAGCTGACCGTTTAACTGTCAAGAAAAAAAAGCGAACAATGTCCAAGAGACACAGATCCTCACCAGACCTCGCATTCGAAGGGGGCTCATGACGATTTCCTAATGTATTGTTACATAAGGCAATAACGTTCTATCTTATAATATCTTATGACGATAATAATATTATGTCTTCATTTGCTGACACCGTTTTGTATCTATGTTCCTTGGGGCTCTCTTAAGGGTTGGATTCGAAGGATTTCGGAATTCATTCTGCGATCGCTGACAGTGACAAGGGGTTAAAACTATCGTTGAATCCGTGAGTCTGTCCTTCATCGGTCTCAGTTTAGTGGGTCTCATAATTATTATCCGTATGTAAACTACATTTCAAACGGTCGTCGTCGTTGTTCTGTCAAACTGTAGCCACATTGAGGTGTCATATTAGTCGTGGCGGCGCAGCAGACGTGATGTTTACTCGCACTTGTCAATGTGACACTTGCGAAACAGTGCGCGTGACTTCAATGCAATAGACAATTTCCGGAAATCAGAAATGGGTCAAAATTGCACGTGTTTCGACCGAAAACAGGAGTTTAAAAGGCGATATCGCATGTTTGTCCGGGCTTTTCATCCATTGTTTTTGTCGAAACACGTGCCATTTTGGAAAGACTTCTGATATCCGAACAATGTCTATTAAAATGATAAATGACTCGTATTGAGGCAGCACAGCTGCCTGCGTGCGAGACAGTGCCAAATTAACTCATTCTACACGTGCCGTCTCCGGATACGCGGCTTATGCCGTGTATCCGGAGCGGCACGTCTCAAATGAGTTAAAGTAAATGACTGTGAACTGATAAGTCAGCGAACGAAGTGCGCACTTGCAACAAATAATACCTGATTATGTGTCTTCAATCGACCTTCTCAGGCAAAGAGTGGTAGCAGCTCACATAATAATTATATAAATCCTTTATAAATGTTCTTGGTGGTGTCTTACAAAAAAGCTGTACATTGGACTAACGGATCTTCTGATTCATTATGAAGTTAGATTGTCGTAAACTGAAAGACTTTCCTGCTCTTCTTCAGCTCTCTTGAGCAGAAGAATTAGGACAGTAGCACACATATCCGTCACGTGTGCCTGCTCACAAGAGTTGTGAAAAGAAGGGTAGACAAGTTTCAGCTGAGGCACCATAACATTCTATTGGCAAAATTTAGCAATCAAAACCCGCCGTAATGCAATTCGCTTTAAAGTGTGACAATAACACGTATCATATTGGCTTTGGACCAATCCAGCGGATCTACGTGGGCCCAGATTCAGGACAGCACATTTTCAGCTTTTTTCTTTCCAGTATCAATTGCAGGACTAAGACCGACATTTGAAAATAGCTCGGCGCCTCCAGACCCGTATAGCTCAAGAGTATTGCCCGATAAGCTTGGCGCCTGAAGGCGCCAAGCTTATCAGGCAATACTCTTGAGCAGTTATAGTTAATCTGTCCAGTGTTTGACAACCTATGCTATGGGGCGGTGGCGATGGAAAGCAAGTATAAAAAAAGCATACCATTCAAGGAAGAAAATTTCCTGTTTGAACAGCGTGAGGGGCGCATTTTTATTACTCATGTTTTTGTTTGCTCTCGTCATCCGGATCTCAGTGTATGTGGGAAGATCAGTGCATCAGAACTACGAGCATACAAACATACCAGATTAATAAACAAAGAACCCTAACATCCTGACATGATGAGAAACACGCTGGTGTTGAAATACACCGTGGTGATTTTGAAGACCATAAAGCAGTGATCTAGTAATCATCACTGACGATACCAGTCAGGTATTTACGACAGTTTTCTTGACATAAAATAAGAACAAACAACAACTTAACCGGGTGGGTGGATGGGTGGGTGGCTCTGCACTGTGACGACGGGACTTCCCCCGGGAAGGCAGCCTCGTCAGTGGAACAAAAGAGTTATTACTACTCATAATAAGTTTAAGGAACACACTAAAAAAAACAAAAAAAAAAACAGTCATGATTTCAAATAATACAACTTTGTCAAATTTTAATATGTTATCTTTGAATTTTTTTTACGAGATTGTACACTAAGTCTTCAATATTGTCCAAACAATCCTCGACAAATCTTAACAAGAACAAGTTTTGTCATTGAATTCAAGATTGTAGATTCAAGATTATGTCTGCAATCCTGTCCAAAATTTCCACAACAAAAAATCTTAATACTTGAAAGAGTTATACTTATTTTAATTCATGGCCATTTAAGGCTGGTCCTTAACTTAGTGTGGGTAGTTTATTCTCATCCCCTCTGACCCCCCCCCCCCACCCCCACCCCTATCCCCCCAAAAAAATAAAAATAAATAAATAATAATAATAATAATAATAATTTTTTTAATCTTTTCGTCGGAGAATCCTATGATGATAATGCTTTGATACGGATAGGTCCTACTATTTGAAAAGCCATTTTCTGATCCTGTTCAAGTTCATGTATCCCTTCATGTGTCAGCCGGAAAATCTGTTCTAGTGGCAAATTTTACAAATGGGCCCCGTAATTCTGAGAAACGCTTTGTGCAGTTTGAGGGAAGGACTACAACCGAATCGAAAAATAACTGCAAATTTAACGTGCGCTGCCCGACACAACCTGTTATTCAGCAAACGGTAATGCATTCGAGTATTGCACCACTCTTGTTGTTTTAGATCCTGTATTTGTGCAGTAGTCTGTGATTTTGGATCTGGGCTCTAGGTCGTGTTTTGAGGTTTGTCTCAGTGTCTGGCTATCCTAGTGACAAGACATCGTCAATCCTGACCGGACGCAGGAAAACAGCTCCTCGCTGGCACACTCATAACCCCATTAACAAAACGTCTTCGGGCCCACTGCGGTCGTCGTGGGCACGAGGACCCTTGCTACTTCTACTCTGAGAACAAACACCAAACGACCTTTAAAATTTTCACTGCCCAGAAAAATGTATCACCAGTGACCCAGCTGCAAGAGGCATAGATCTTCATGAGCCCCCGCAATTGCGGGGGCTCATGAGGACCTATGCCTCTTGCTGACACCACTTTATGTGTGCGTCTCTGTTATCTGAAACACAGTCTACTGGCACTGAGGAGGTTAATTTAATAAGCATAATTCACCTCCGGGTTCAATTAGTTTATTACCTTTTGAAAATACGGTAGACTTTGAAATGGGCTGGTCGGAGCGCATTCCGGAGCATGCACATGACGTTTTTGGCGTGCGGGGCAGAAATTCTGGCAAAGAACTAACACGGTAAAAATGACGTCACGTCTAGCTACGCAAACCTTGCTAGAGAACGTCTTTTTGGCGCCAAAGTGTGTGTGTGTGTGTGTGTGTGTGTGTGTGTGTGTGTGTGTGTGTGTGTGTGTGTGTGTGTGTATGTGTGTGTATGCGTGTGTGTGTGTGTGTGTGTGTGTGTGTGTGTGTGTGTGTGTGTGTGTGTGTGTGTGTGTGTGTGTGTGTGTGTGTGTGTGTGTGTGTGTGTGTGTGTGTGTGACAGCGACTAGAGCCCGCGTTTGAGGACGGACAAGCCTGAAATTTTAGGATATTGTCCCTTAAAAAATTATCTCGTGTGGTTTTTTCGATTTTTTTTATTAAGATGATCATTGGCGAGAAAATGGCCGTTTCACAAAAACCGGTTGATCCACATTGGAGTCCGTAATGTTTCTTATTTTTGCTAGATATTAAGCATTTAGCTAGATAAAAGGGATATATTGAATGTGTTCGTTAACCAGCATGTACCTCTAGTACATTTTGAATGACAATTATATATATATATATATATATATATATATATATATATATATATATATATATATATATATATATATATATATATATATATATATATATATATATATATATATATATATATATATATATATATCAAGGTATCTACAATATACGGTAGGGCCATTTTCAGAACTCAACTACTAATACCATCATGGCCAGACGTACGTTTGTTCTTCAAGTACGAGATGTTTCCCACGTCGTATATCGTTAACAGGGGAATGCTGAATAACGTATCAGGGTCCAGCCGTTCTAAAGACAGACCAGAATATGTATTTTTTAGCAACGTACTGGCAGCCGAGAGGAAATGCTGATTCAAGATATCAACTTTTAACTGTGTACATTGTGCGGTATTTTTGGACCTCGTAAAAGCATTGATCGCTCGCCACACAGACACATCTTTCTTTCCGTTCATAAGACGGTGAAAAAGTGACCTTTGAGCTTTCATCACTAAATGTTTCGCATGGTTTCTTTGCCTTCGATAAGCTACAAAATCCTTCTTTCTTTTATATCATCTCGGAGCTGCATGGCATCCTTGATTTCCTTACTTAACCAGGCAGGAAGCTAGGGGTTTTTCACCCGTTTCTCTCTGAATGGAGCGTGTTTATCGAGAACACCAAGGAACAATCCGTACCACTCAGACAAAGCTTCAATGGGGTCATTATGGTAGTACACTGTATCAAAGGGTGCGCTACTTAAATCACAAAGCAATGTTTCCTTGTTGAAATGTTTAAGAGATCTGTATCTAATAGTCGTGTGCTGATGTTTTCGGAATGAATTATCCGCTTTCAATGCCCAGCAACAGCACACCGGGTAGTGATCGCTAATCCCTACCTGAGGCACTTCTACTGCCATCACCCTTGATTGAGTAGTTGTATATATGTGGTCTATAAGGGTGGAGGAAGTTGGACTAACACGAGTTGCTGTTTTAACTAGCTGCTTGAAACCAAACATGGA
Source organism: Semisulcospira habei (assembly GCA_036245525.1). Lineage (NCBI taxonomy): Eukaryota > Metazoa > Mollusca > Gastropoda > Semisulcospiridae > Semisulcospira > Semisulcospira habei. The sequence goes on along the minus strand of BTPG01000002.1, from coordinate 100,279,365 downwards.
CATGGTGCACTCCCAAGCATGGCTATTCAAAAACATGTTAATATTGAAATCGCCTAGGATCTAAATTTCAGAGCTGGACTGTCTGACCTTATCCATCATGACGATAAAGTCGTCGAACCATTTAAATGTTGATGCTGGGTTCCTGTAGATGTAGACCAACAAGGGGCTTGATTTGTTTGCCCTTAACTCAACCCAAATACATTCCACGGTTCTTGACTCTAGGTTCCCACGCCTGCGAGTAATACCGCTAATTGAATTATGAATGTATACTGCAATACCCGTTTGTCCCGGGCATTCAGCATCGCGGCGCAGTACAGTGAAGTCCTGGATAGAAACGGCCTCATCGCTGATGTAGTATTGAGACTCGATTCCGGTACACCAAATAAGTGAAATGGATTGGGCTGACTCAAGAGGACAGACAGATCGGGAATTTTGTTAGTTAAATGATAAACATTTAAATGGCCAAAATGTAACTTGCGATCATACGCCATGATTGCTAATGTATGTCAGTACTAAAGAGTACTAATAGAAAAAGCTTATAAATGATACAACGGCAAATAAGAACTGAAATCGTGAAACAAGTTAAAAAAAAAATATATATATATATATATATATATATATATATATATATATATATATATATATATATATATATATATATATATATATATATATATATATATATATATATATATATATATATATATATATATATTCATGTTTTGGGGATTAATTTCACGAATTATATGGGTTAATCTTAAAACAACTGAATCTTTTTTTACGAAAAAAACCCACATCCATCTTCTAATTAGTAATCGCGTGATTTTTCATATACGGTATTTATATAAGCCTACAGTTTGTCTCGGCTGTCGGGTACGATTAGGTGAATTGTGACCTGTATGCCCTAGGTGCGAAAATCAAACAATTTTCTGCACCACTTTTTAGGGGTCATTTGTAAAACAGCTAACATAACTTTAATTTTTCTTTTACAAAAAAACACAACTATATTCTCATTAATACCCGCATGATTTTTTCATAAACATTGTTTGCATAAGCCTGCTATTTGTCCCGGCCCTGGGGTAGGATTAGGTCAAATTGTGACCTGTAAGCTCTAGGCGTGCAAAATCAGCAAGAAAATTCAACTTAGTTGATTCTCTGATACGTCAAATGTTAGTATTGCGATGAGTGACGTATAACATCGAGTCATCACTATGAACACGGCGTCGTGGGACTAATGATGCCATGACGTGAAGCTTGAAGTGACGTCATTTCGCTGCTCGTGTTATTATTCTTTTTTTTTAAAGCTATGCTACGTCAGACCACAGACCACAGAGTAGAAGGGGGTGGATTCCTGTCGCTACACGAGCCCACAGAGCGTACTAATGGCGGGAAGCGCCGTGTGTCCGTCTTTATTTGTGTGCGCCGACGTGTGTGTTGATTAGAGGTTGGCTTAAAGAGGAGGGAAATGGATCAGCATTATAAGCCTAAAAATATGAATAACTCTGAATGTTCCTAAAAGATAAACGCATCTGAGCTCCAAACAAAACGGTAGACTTTGGGATGAAATCCTCACCTTGTTACGTTATGGAATGACAACGAACGGAAGTACTGTTTCTGAAATGTGTGTTAATTAACTCATTCTACCCCAGACACACCACAGCAAAATAAGGATCGACCATGATTGTTCAAGGGTGACGCCAGAATAGCTTGGCGCCTAAGGGCGCCAAGCTATTCTGGCATCACCCTTGAACTATCATGGTCGATCTGTGTCCTGCACTGCAATGCAGTCTTCAGAGGACGACGGCAACATTGGGGGATTTCGGTGATGGGGTAGAATGAGTTAAACGAAAAGAGCTCCAGCCGCCCAAGGAACCTGGATATGTTACATCCAGTCTGTGAAGTTAGGAAATATATGAATTTCCTAAACCGTTCAGAAAATACATGAACTGTCTGTGAACCCCAGTCATTACACGATAAGACTAAAACATCCAGGAATTTCATGAATTCCCTCAAATTGGCAAACGTAAAAATGCTGATAAAATGTGAAAATAGCAGGTTCACGCATTATGGAAGCCCTGGTACATCAAAGTAGCACAGCTGCAGTGCGCCTGAATTGAACGGTGTTCAGGTCGTACGGTATAGGCGATAGCCGTCCCTGCACCCCATAACGGGGACCGTCCATTATCACTCCAGTGCCTCGGACGTTAAAACCCAAACTGACTAACGATCCAACTATATTTTGACAACAGTCCTGCTCTCGCAAACAATAATTTCAATTTTAAGTCATGTTTGGTACAGAGAACTGATTTGACTGGCCCCTCTGAAATATCAAGGGTCATATCAGGTCAACAAATGTGGGTAATAATGCTGATAAAATGTGAAAATGACAGTTCACGCATTACAGAAGCCGTTTGGGAAATCCGTGTATAAGATAGGCATCATTTTTAGGAAATTCATGAAATTCGTTGTTTGTTTGTTTGTTGTTTTAGTCATTTCGTGTAATGACTGGGGGTCACAGGCAGTTCATGTATTTCCTGAGCAGTTTAACTCATTCTACCCCAGACACACCACAGCAAGATAATGATCGACCATGATAGTTCAAGGTTGATGCCAGAATAGCTTGGCGCCTACGGGCGCCAAGCTATTCTGGCATCACCCTTGAACTATCATGGTCGATCTGTGTCCTGCACTGCAATGCAGTCTTCAGAGGACAACGGCAAAATTTAAGGATTTCGGTGATGGGGTAGAATGAGTTAAGAAATTTGTGAATTTCCTGATTTCATGGATTAACTGTAAAGCCGCGAATCCGGATGCGGCACGTCTCGAAAGAGTTAATGAAATACGCGTTAACCCATTCACTGACGACAAAACGTGAGTCAGTTGCCCTGTGATATTGGGCCTTAAAGCTCCAGACCCTAAGATCCATAACTAGAAATATATTAGGTCAATAACTGGACAAGGTAGACAGAGCATGCCCCACTAAATGCAGCCATGTCCCAAACCGGAAAAAGGCTACAGGGCCACCGTCGGCCGCCGTTGGCACTCGCACAGTCGTGCGCTGGCCAACGTCGGCCGATGTCGGCCGATGGGCCTTTGCGCACTGGGGTGTCATCTTTCAATTTTTCTGTGTCGTAATAGGAAACATTGTGTGAATCTATTACTCGTGGTGGACACTGAATGTCTCCCGCCATTTGCTATTATTAGTTGCATTACGCTACGATTTTGGCTTTGCCAATGTTTTTTGTCTTCTTAAGGATCCGATCAGGAAGTTTGTTTCGAAGATAAAAGTCGAGGGCTTTAGCCCTCGACTTTTATCTTCGAAACAAACTCCCTGATCGGCCCTTCGAGGCGACAAGAACCACTGGCAAAGCCTAACTCGTAATACAACTAATCGTAGCGGTAGATCCGGATGGACACAGCCCGTGTACTCGCAGTGCTGAGAATGTTCAAATGCGTAGGATTGACCCGTTGGCGGTTGACAAAAAAACTAAACTCACCCAACTGCAAGAGGTATAGATCCTCACTGGCCCCCGCATTTGCGAGGGCCTATGAGGATCTATGCCTCTTGTTTCCGCTTCCCACTGACACCGGCTGGGTCCTTTCGACGCTGAATTTACAATGATTTTCAAAAACACAAACTGCATTCGCTGTCAGCGAAGGTGTTGACTGCGCGCTGGCCAGCGATGGGTGTAAATGCATGCATGGTAAATGTCAGACGAACAAACGATACGTTGTCAGTATTTTTATTTCACTTGTATTACACATACACACTTAACACATGGTGCCTTTTTCTCATTTTGTTTTCCATTAATACCTAATCTGTTGTTGAAACTGACTTGATACAAACATGTGGCGGTGAACACATAGTGCCTCAAACGTTCCACTGTGACTATTTTTTCACCCGCCTTGCTACTAAAATCCTGTGGACTGGACAAAAATAAACAGAGATTAATGATGACATGACTTCCCGTTACGCAAAATAAATCACTCATGCTCAGTTCCACCGATAAAATGCGAGCAAAGCTCGCATTTTATCGGTCGAACTGAGCACGAGTGATTTATTCTGCCTAACTGGAGGTCAAGCGTGATATAACTTATTTATACACCGATTTTTTTGAAAGAGTTTTCTCCGCAAAATCGACATATACTTCCCTCTTCGAAGTGGTGCGGTGCCGCAGTTGGATCGCTCTTACTTTACACTGTCTCAGTATATAACACATTAGGTTGGTTGTTTGTTTGTTTGTTGTTGTTTTTTGGGGGGTTCTTTTGGTGTTTTTTTTATTTTTTGCACACTCATTAACCCATTGCCTGAGAAAACGTGAGCACGCTCAAACTGCAAAAGACATAATCCTCATAAGCCCCCGAAATTGCTGGGGCTCATGAGGATCTATGCCTCTTGCTATGACAGTTTTGTTTCTGTGTTCCTTGGACGGCTAAACTGAATTGAATGGAACTGAATTAAATGAAATGAAATGGAATTGAACAGATTAAATTAAATTAAATAAACATGAAAAATGCAATGTAAATTAAATGAAATTGTTGTTTTGTTGTATCCGAAATTTACTGTAATATAATAATATAAATGCATAATGTAACACAAATACGTGTTTTACATTTTCCAATTGCGACTTTGAGTTTAAATCAAAAATATCAGAAGCACAGTATGCGTCCGCTGACAGTGAAGGGGTTAAAACATATTGAAATCTGTCCGTGTAATGATCTGCGTTTTTGTTTTTAGTTTTTCTCCATTTGTATACCTTACGGCCTTGAGCCGGTAAGGTCCGCAGGCATTCACAGATCAGCATATGTCTTTCAAGTGCTTTTGCAAACAGAGTCGTTTCGTTTGGACACACATGTGCCGCCCGTATAAACTCTGTGGCCTCTCCACACACAAAAAAATCTGAACTTTGAACTTAGCCCCACCTTCGGCAACATCAGTAAATGTGGTCAGGGGAGCTGAGTGCACCACTAATATTTCTCTAACACAAACTGCACGTCTCATTCAGCGCCTGCGTCACAGGAAAATGAGGGACATGTAGCTTATTGTGCAGTCGTCTATCCGGCCTATCTGCAACCTTAGCAACCAGGCTATCAGCTCTTAACCCTTTTAGCGCCATGGGTGCATTTCCCGACTTTTGGAAATGTTACTTAGCGACTGTGTACCACTTGCAGGAAGTGTATTGACCATGATAATTCAAGGGTAGTGCCAGATTAGCTTGGCGCCTGAAGGCGCCAAACTAATCTGGCATTACCCTTGAATTAGCATGGTCAATCAATCTCTTGCTGTAAGATGTTGGCGCTAAAAGGGTTAAATATTTCGGAATTGAACCTAACACACACGTACATGCACACATACACGCGTAGAGATATTTGGGATTAAAATCCTTTGAAATTCTCGACTAATCCAACACTCTGTTTGCAAGCTATTAGAGATTTTAAATCCTCTCAAATTGCTGACTAGTGCAACGCTATTAGAGTTTTAAATCCTTTGGAATTGCAGACTAACAGTAACACAGGCGTCTGTAAATTTTCTTTGGTCTTGGCAGTCTTAGCCGGAACCTTCTCTCTGTGAGAGACATAGAGTCTCGTGACTCTATGTAGGGGCTCATGAGAATCTGTATCTTTTGGTGGCAGAAATAATGTTTATATTCGACCGTAGACATTTGTATTGCATTTTCTTTTTTCCTAGTGCAGCAAATGCTTGCGTCAACAAAACTTTGAGTCTATCAGTTAGTGAGTCTTTGCCTGCTTGTCTTTTGTAACCAAAAAGGTGATAATTATCAAAGACTGTGGTCGGCGCCGAAAAGATTATTTACATAGATGGTCAATGTCTCGCTCGGACTGGTTGTCTCCCTCGGTTGCTGTCAGCGGTAGCGAATCGAGGAGATAACCAGTGCGTGACTCGCTGTCACTGGTTTCAAGTTAAGTTACGAACTACTCTGATCTATACTGATTATATACTGACGAGCAAAAGAAATGCGACATTTTTGAAATCATCAGAAACACTTCAGTGTTTCCGATGATTTTAAAAATGTCGCATTTATTTTGCTCGTCAGCATACTTTCGTGCACGATGGAGCTTCAGAGAAATAGATTTTTTTCCGAATACTAGATACTAAAGCAAAAAAGTACATGGTCACATATAGAGTTTAGCCTGATGTATAAATTCTCAAAAGCCCCTGCAATTTGTGAGGCCGATGAAGACTATGTAATGAACCGGGGTAGCTCAGGTGGTAGAGCGTCTGACTCGCCATCGTAAAGTCGTGGGTTCGAACCTCGGTGGGGTCGAACATTGTACGGACCTTATTCGGTGCCCCGTCTTTGAAATCGCCTTCGTAGTGGCACAAGACGTTACGCCCTGAACGTTTAACTTTTATCGACATCTCTTTCAGGGGACCGCGTTGGCTCAGAAGGTAAAGCGTCCGACTTTCGATCGTAAGTTCGAACCTCGGTGGGGTCAAACTTTGCACGGGCTCTATTCGGTGCGCCGCCTTATTGCTGAGAAATTGCCTATGTGGTGGCACAAGACATTAAGCCTAAACGTTTAACATTTTGCCCCCTTGACTGCCGAGAAAAAGGTGAACACGATCCAACTGCAAGAGACATAGATCCTCATGAGCCCCCGCGAATGCGGGGGCTCATGAGGATCTATGCCTCTTGCTGAGACCAATTTGTATCCACGTCTCTTGGACGGTTTTTGCTTTTGGTCAGTGAGTGAACACAGATTTCAGAAACAATAATGTACGCCGCGCAGTGCCACGGAAGGGGTTATGTTTCTTTTGGTTTGTTTGTTTGGGAATGTTTTTTTTTTTTTTTAATTTTTCTTGTTTTTTGTTTTTTTCTATATCGTTTTACAGATGGTAGGGTTCGGGGACGTCTACGTCGCCCAACCGCAAAATCTCCTTCAACCATGAAAATTAGCAACTGCTCTTTGGGCCGACGGCGGCCGCAGTTGCCCCGCGCACAGCCGTGCGCGGGCCAACTACGGCCGTCGTCGGCAGGAGGACCTTTGGTTACTGGGTTGCAGTTTATTCAAGCTGCAAGACTCGTAGAGTTTGATGCCACCTTGCAACCGGAGGGTCTCATAACAAACTAGGTTTCTTGTTGGTGGAGATCAATTCAGTTTAAATCCCACAACCTGAGGGCGTCCTCGTGGTCTAAGTCCCGGGCTTTACATACGACAGGTGTTGTTTTCATTATTAGCTCTCACTCAATGCGCCCTTTCTTCCGACTGTGTGCACGGCAAATTTGGATTTCGCTGCTACATCTTCATGCTTTTGAATAGTAGTCTGTGCCTCGTCAAATGGGGTCTACGAGGTGCCTTATAAAGTAAATAACCGAGAAACTCCCGGCCTTTGTCGCTAGATGCAAAGACGGAAAGACCGTTTGACTAGACAGGTATGGAGTTAACTTGGAACAACAGTTCAGTTTGAGGGTGCAAAGGATGGCGGGGCTCTCCCACCAAGAGGTATATATTTTCATGAGCCGAGGCGGGGCAGGGGTTCATGAGAGTCTATGCCTCTTGCAGACGGAGGGAGATAGGTGGAGGACTGTATAGAAAACGATACAGAATTTCTTTGTTACTCGTGTTTTTGTGTGTTGAAGGATGTCGGTAGAATGTAGGTAATTGCAGAGAGATTCTCCACTGGGTGAATGAGAGGGAGAAGGGTTGACAGGTAAAAGATCGCTACGGGTGTGCGTGCGTGCGTGCGTGCGTGCGTGTGTGTGTGCGTGTGTGTGTGTGTGTGTGTGTGTGTGTGTGTGTGTGTGTGTGTGTGTGTGTGTGTGTGTGTGTGTGTGTGTAAAGAGAGAGAGAGAGAGAGAGAGAGAGAGAGAGAGAGAGAGAGAGAGAGAGAGAACAAACGAACGAACGAAACTTTATTTTCCAAGGATTGAGATATTAGGCGCGCAGGCCTTTCTTACAATCTGTCCTTGCTAAGCTACTTAAGGAACACCAACCAAACAAAACTAACTAATAATAAACGTCACACACGCATACACACACGCACACAGACACACATATACATGTACTCGTGCACATGCGCACTTTTGTACATACACATAGTACACACGTACGTGCGCACATAATTATCTAACATATAAGTAGGTATAATATTTTGTGTCCTATCAAAAACAAGTTAGAAAACTGAACAAACAATTTGGAGGCTAGATGAAAAAAAAAAAAAAAAAAAACTGAAGCGTATTATGTCGAAAAACAAAGAAGAAGAAAGGATCAGCATAACGATGTCTTAGAAAGGTAATCATGTACTCTACTTTTAAACAGAGAGAGGGACGTGGTTTGTTGAATAGTGGGAGGAAGCTAATTCCATAAAAGAGCACCTGAATAAGACAGGCTAGATTTGAACAGGTCTATACGGGGCCTTTTTATAGAGAGACTGTTCCTGGAGGTGCTGTATTTTTTTTTTTTTCAGTTGGCGAAAAAAGCCTAGATAAGTAAGGTGGAGCTTTCCCGTTAAGAATGTTGTGCATCAATACACATTTGTTTAGTGCGAGGTGCTTAACCAGAGGGAGAAGTCCGATGGCCTGCAGCTTGGCATCAGTGGATAAAGACGGATCAGGGAGGATAAGCTTAGCAGCGCGCTTGTATAATGAGTTTATCTTCTTGAAGTGATTTTCACTGCAGCCATCCCATATTGTTGAGGCATAATCAATGTGTGGTTTAATGTAGGCATTAAAAAATAGTTTGCGCGTCTTAAGGTCAATGATCGTTTTAAGTTTGGAAAGTAGAAACAACTTTTTGGACAAATGTTTTCTCATATAATGTAGGTGGTTATGCCAGCTTAGATCATCATCTATTATTACTCCAAGCAGGCGGTGTTGACTGACCTGCTCAACTGAGATAGAGTCCAAAGAAAGGTTGAGTGATGGAGGTTTGAGCGGATGTTTCTGGCGGGTTGTGATAAGCATGCTTTTTGTTTTTGTGGGATTTACAAGCATGCGATTTTCATTACACCACCGAGAGACTTCATGAAGACTCTCTTGAAGATTATTTGCAATTTCAGGCACAGTTTTACCAGCGGAATGTAATGTTGAGTCGTCGGCAAACATGTCACACTCAGTCTCACTACACGTTACATGTAACGGTAGATCGTTAACGAAGATACAAAACAGTAGTGGGCCTAAAATAGACCCCTGGGGCACTCCATACTCCACAAATTGTTCAGAAGAACATTTTCCATTTACATAGACTGTTTGTGTTCTTTTTGTAAGATAGGAGTTCAGAAACGAAAGAGCTGAGGGGCTCTTTTTGTTTAAGTAGGTGGCAAGCTTTTTCAGTAAGATGGTATGATCGATAAGATCAAACGCTTTTCTTAGATCCAAGAAGACAGCACCAGCCATTTTATTATCATTTATGCTGTTGACCCACGAATTCACTATTCGTGCGAGTGCAGTGTGGCATGAATGATTGGGACGAAAACCTGACTGGTAATGATATAATATGGACCTTTTTTCAAGAAATTCCAGAAGATGTTTGTGAACATGCTTTTCCAGAGGCTTCGAGACAACTGATAGAAGCGAAATGGGGCAAAAGTTATTAATTTCAGAAGAATCGTTTGCTTTAGGAACAGGCACTATTTTTGATTTTTTGAAAGCTAGAGGGAAGACATTTTTTGCATACACAGGTTATAAATGTATGTAAGAGGTTCCACTATGTATGGTTGTGACAGGTCAAGGATATATCCATTGATACCATCACTGCCAGAAGACGTTTTCTTTTTTAGGATAGAAATGTATTTGCCTACCTCGTGTACAGCAATATCAGGGATGACGAAAATATCATCTGAGAACAATCTTTGCTTACAGAACTTAGTTAGCTTTTCTGGTGTGGAATATATCGACTGATTGCGATTGTGAGAACTGAGTAAGTCTTTGGGGGCTGATAGAAAGTGGTTATTAAACTCCTCAGCGGAGAGGTTTTCTGGAATGGTATTGCACTGTTTACGCTTGTTGTTGGTAAGCATATTAAGTGCTGTCCAGATAGAGGAAGGGTTTCTGTCATCTTCGACTGTTTTGGTTACAAACGATCTCTGCGCCTCTCTAATTAAGTACTTAACTTTATTTCGCAATCTTTTAAATTCATGAAAGTTCTTTTCTTTCTTAGCCTTATTTCTATCATCCATTGCTTGTTTGATTTCGTCGGTTATCCATGAGGGAGGCTGGCGGGATCGGACTCGCTTTCTTCTTACTGGCGCATGTTTGTTTAGCACCCCTAGGAACAGATCAAGTAAGAGAGAGACAGCCTTATCTGGGTTAGTACAATTGTACACATCATGAAACGGTGTAAGGCTAAGATCGTGTAAAAAAGCATCTTTGTTTAGTTTTTTAAAAGACCTATAGGTAATGTACACATGCTGATCCCTCTTTTGTTTGGGCATTTTGCACGACCCTGTACAGGTGATGGGAAAATGATCACTGACAGCTAGTGGGGGGGGGGGGGGAGGCTGGTCTCTAGTACTGACTTACAGTTGTTGGTATAGATGTGATCAATGAGTGTAGCGGATGATTGGGTTATTCTAGTAGGAGCTTGGATTAGTTGCTTCAACCCAAAAAGAGTTGTTGTCGATTGCCACGTGGGATTTGTTTTCAGTAAGTCAATGTTAAAATCACCTAACAGCAGTACATCTTTGTCAGTGTCATTCACTTTATCCATCATCTGCACAAAGTCATCATACCACTCGACAGTGGACGATGGATTTCTATATACATAACCCATTATAATTGGCGATGAGTTATTAATTTTTACTTCTAGCCATACACACTCAATCTCAGTTGACTCCAGATCATCACGTCTGCGTACCATATGTGCAATCGAGTTACAAACTTAAACAGCAATCCCTGTGTGTTTGAGGGTGTTTGGGTCACGACGAATTAAGGAAAAGTTTGGGATGCACAGATTTTCGTCGCTAATTCTTGCGTCCAGACGTGATTCCGTTAGCCCAAAGAGATGGAAGTGTGAAGGCTGGTTTAAAAATATTGAAATGTCAGGAACCTTATTGTAAAGGTGAAATACATCAGCCCGTGGGCATGCATGTAATTGTTCGATGGTGTACACATTTTGATGACAAAAAATGTAAATATTAAGTTTTCAATATCCGAAACTCAGTGAAACAGTCCAGTCGCTGAAAGGAGTGATCTTGTGCGAAAATATGGAATAAACCAAATCCACTTATAATCACCACGACTGTCAAAAATAACTTGCCTGATAGTTTGTAGAACTGTCTACTCGCATTCAGCACAATACGTTTGGCTATGTACTATAAGCACTAATCTTTACATTTAGTCCGGCTTACAAAAATGGTGTGTATGCCGGCCAGACACAAGACAAACGCGGAACTGTACTGTACACAGGTCAACCACGATGAATAGTCCAACGATTTCCCTAAACTGTCATACTGCAACACATGTTGCTGTGATACGGCCGCATCGCATATAAACTAAAAGCATCGCAAATGTTAATGTCAAATCTATGAGGTGAAAACTAAAACAACAGCACAGTAAACCGTTTAGCGGTATAGAAATGTCACCGTTTGATCAAAGGATTGTCAGATCAGTGCTCGACACACTGAAACACATTGAACTGACGAGAACTGAAATCAAAACATACCAATAACACTTAGGGCTCACACACCTGTTTTCATATGCACCACGCATTGCTACAAGTCGGACGGATGAAGGGCTGAAAATGAAGTCATATGATTGTTTATTTTCATTTCAAAATTATACTGATGTTCACTAAGTTCATGAAAAACATGAAGTGAAATTAGTTCAAGAGAGAGAGAGAGAGAGAAAGAGAGAGAGAGAGAGAGAGAGAGAGAGAGAGAGAGAGAGAGAGAGAGAGAGAGAGAGAGAGAGAGAGAGAGAGAGAGAGAGAGAGAGAGAGAGAGAGAGAGACTGAACTGAACTGAACTCTGAACTGAACTGAACTGAAACTTTATTTTGTAAGGATAAAGACTGTAGGCACGCTGGCCTTTTTACTTGTCTTTAATAACATTTTAAATATAACACTATAAAATGTAACAAGACAAATACAATCAAAATTTTAAAAGATAATAATACTAATAATAATAATAATAATAATAATAATAATAATAATAATAATTAAGACACAAACACACACACACACAAATTCAGTCAGAGCAGAAGAGAGAGAGAGAGAGAGAGAGAGAGAGAGACAAAAGTGATGATGATGACGATGATAACTGTGATGACGAGGAGGAGGAGGACTGGTTACTAGGATAAATATTTAGGCATTAACTGGCCTCTCTTGCAAAGTGTCCTGGCTCTGCTTCAAAATACAAAATATAAAACATATTAGACAAAAAGAAATTACTTAAATGTAGGCCCACATTATACATAAATTATACATATGAAATGAAATGAGTGTGTACACAAAAACATATAATTATACATATAAAATGAAATGCGAAGAAGAATAAGTGAGAGACAGAGAGAGAGAGAGGTTACAATGCGAGGAAGATGAAGTAACTGGTTACAACAGGTTTTTGAATTTTTTTTGTTTTTTGTTTTGTTTTTCAAATATTATTGATTTTAACAGCTCTGCTTTAAGCCTCTCAGCCCTAAGGCCCAATATCTCAAATTTTGGAGGTGTTGCCAAACGACTATGCACCAATTACAGGAGATGGATCGATCATGATAATTCAAGGGTAGTGCCAGATTAGCTTGGCGCCTGAAGGCGCCACGCTAATCTGGCACTACCCTTGAATTATCATGGTCAGGCCATCTCCTGCTGTTGGGATCCGGGGCTAAAAGGGTCAAACGGAAACTTAAGCCAAAATTTATGAGATCCTGGACAGAAAACAGGAACAAAGTGTACGTTACAGTGGTAACTACAAAAATGCATAGTCTAGTCAAAGCTATGTAAGGCGGCAACCTAAGAGACTTTCAAAAAAGTGGTCGCCTTATGCAGGTGGTATGCTTACAAGTGACCTTCGAGAGAAGACAACGGGGTGAACAATAAGTGATTTGCCCCAAGGTCCCATTTCTCAAATTTGGGAGGTGTTGCATAACGACTATGTACCAGTTGCAGGAGATGGCTTGACCATGATAATTCAAGGGTAGTGCCAGATTAGTTTGGCGCCTGAAGGCACCAAGCTAATCTGGCACTACCCTTGAATTATCATGGTCAATCAATCTCCTGCTGTAGGGACTCGGGGCTAAACGTGTCAGAAAGGTGTAACTGTTCGCCTCATGCATGTGGTCAAGCTTGATGGCGTCCCACAAAATGGCATATTGAATGAAGCATTTTCAACCTCTATTTTCTGTTTTCCTTTTAAAATGAAGCATATTCGCATCAATACGAATATCAATGACAACAGACCAAAACACCAGGACAAATGTGTATGCTGGTCTGTGATTTTGGACCATAAGACCGACGGCCGTAAGGTCCAAACTCACATACCAGCACACGAATTGCTGTTACTACGCCTGAACTTCACAGCGTGAATGTGTGTGAATGTGTATTCGTCTGATGTGTGTCTTTCAATGCACGTAGGTGTGTGCTCTTGCACGGTCTCCCTAGCACGAAGTTCCGCAGCTGTGACGTCAACAATTTTTTTTATCGAGTTCCAGCGTGACGTCAACAATTCTTTGTCGCGTTCCGCTGCATGCTTTTTCAGAATTTACGCCCAATTTAATTCCGGAAGGTAGCAAGGGCATGATCGCGGAACACGATAAAGAACACTTGACGTCAATGACACATAGTAGGTAGGTCCGTCCCTATACAAACAGTGGGTAACAACAGTGCCGAAGAGCGATATTTAGCTATTTTGCATGAAAAGCTGCTCTAAACACATAGCACGCATAGCAAAAATAAAAACATGGGCAAATAAAGCATCATCCTGACTACAGTTTAGTGGTGTTTGTTTTGTTCTGGAAAGAAGGATGTATTTGTAGCACCGCCGAATGTGCAGCAGGGGTAAGCGTCGAAAACAAACTTGGTCAGCTGTCCGTGAGCGCCGCCTACACCCGCGCTAAAGTGGTGTTAGAAAAACCGCTTGTGCAAATCCATGATAGAACGCACGACGCTATATTTGGTATCGTTAAAAAGAGCTTTTCCTGCCCTTTTCATCACTTGCGCATGGTGGAATTCAAGAGAAAACTGCATCAGAATTTGATGTGAAATTTTCAATTTTTTTACTCATAAGATATGTTATCTGGGAATGATCGCGCGCACATGCGCCAGCTACCGGTGAAAAGCTCATTCAAAAACCTTTCGATCGATGTATCAGCTGACACAGACGATCAAATCTTGGATTTGCGCAGTTGCTTTGAAACTGACACCCCAACGCGCGAACACGACTTCACGATGGCGCCCGCGATAGAAGCTTCTTTCCGGCGTCAACGATGACATGACGCAAATGTTGCTTGTGACTTGCAGAAAGCATTGCGCAAGTACACAAATGTTTATGATTCATCATCATCATCATCATCATCATCAGTCCCTTGCCCGAACTGGGCGTTGGGGGGACTGAAAGGCAGCAGCAACAGACAGTGCTCTCCACTGAGTTCTATTTTGGGCGGTTGCAAGCAAGTCTGGCATCTCGAGTTCGGTCCATTCTTTTATGTTTGCGACCCAACTCTTTCTCTGACGACCTCGCCGACGACTTCCTTCGAGAGTGCCTTGGAGGATAGTCTTGGACAAGGTGTTGTGTCGGGTCACGTGGCCAAACCAAGCAAGCTTGCGCCGTTTCACGGTTGCCAGAAGGGGTTCATGTGGGCCCACCAGGGAAGTGACGATGCTCCGTACATATTCGTTGGTTTTGTGCTCGCGGTACGAGATGCGGAGCAACTTCCTCAGGCACTTGTTCTCAAAGGCCTGGATTTTCTTTTCTGAGTCTGCAAGCAGTGTCCAAGTCTCACAGCCGTAGAGTAGAATAGACACTACGAGGGACTTGTAAAGCCTGTACTTGATGGTGAAGCTGATGGAGTTACTTCGCCATATCCTGTCCAGCCTGGCCATTGCGGATGTTGCTGTACCTATCCTGATACGGATCTCTGCTACGCAACTACCGTCTTTGGACAGGGTGGCTCCCAAGTACTTGAAGCTATTGACCTCTTCTAGCTTCTGGCCGTTCATGTGAATGTTGCTGCTGCTGTCGCTTGTGGTGTTGATCATCACTTTGCTTTTATCCGTACTGATCTCCATGCCATAAGACCCTGCGCTACTTGAAAGTTTGTCTGTCAGGTTTTGGAGCTCACTATTGCTGCCTGCCATGAGGTCAATATCGTCTGCGAATCGAAGATTGCACAGGGATCTGCCACCTATAGAGATTGAAGTATGGTGGTCGTGGAGGGTTTCCTGCATGATCTTCTCCAGGAATATGTTGAAAAGGACAGGAGAGAGCAGGCATCCTTGACGGACACCGATCGTCGTCCTGAAGAACTCGCCTGACTGATTGTTAAGTAGAACCGCGCTGCAGGCGTTCTTGTAAAGCGCTTCTATCATTTGGATCAGTCCCTCCTCTATGTTGAACGATCTCATGACTTGCCAGAGTCCGTCGTGCCAGACGCGATCAAATGCTTTCCTGAAATCAATGAAGTTGTGGTAGAGTTCGCGCTGATGCTGCAGATGTTTCTCGATCAGGACGCGGCAGTTGAAAATCTGCTCTACAGTGCTTCTTCCAACTCTGAAGCCAGCCTGTTCTTCTGACAGCAGTTCCTCGGCGAAAGTTCTGAGGCGGTTGAGAATGATTCTAAGCATTACTTTGCTAGGGTGACTTATCAGACTGATAGTTCTGTAGTTCTGGCACTGTTTCATGTTTCCTTTCTTGGGGAGCGGGATCACTAGAGACTGTGTCCATTCTACTGGCCATTTCTTTTGCTCCCAGATCTTTTGACAGAGTGTAGTGAGGACCTTCGTTGTTACTTCTCCTCCATGTTTCAACAGTTCAGCAGGTATGTTGTCTACACCTGGAGACTTTCCTCCCTTCAGGCCGCGTACGGCTGCTTCCACCTCTTCAGCTAACACTGGCAGGTCTTCAGCCTTCCTGGCCCCAGCCTGGTTGTTTTGGAGGATGCTGGTGTCTGGCTCAGCCTTGTAGTTATACAAGTCTCGGCAGTACTCAGTCCATCTGTTTAGTACAGCAGTGTTTTCTGTAAGGAGTTGGCCGCTGCTGTCTTCGATGACTGTGGCTGTTCGCTGTTGAGTCTTGGTGAGGGTCCTTAGCGTTTCATAAGCCTTCTTGCTGTTGCCGTTTGCCATGCCCTCTTCCACGCTACAACACTGGTCTTCAATCCAATCTTCTTTGGCTTCTTTCATCCTCTTCCTGATCTTCTTGTTGACAAGTCTGTACTTGTTTGCTGATGTGAGGTCTTGGCCTCTCTTTTTCTTCCAGGCTCTCCTCTCATCACAGAGATCGAGGATGTCATCGGTGACCCAGGGCTGTTTGCGCTTCCTCTGCTTCCCCAGCACTTCTTCTGCTGTAGAAAGTAACACCTCTTTTATATTTCCAGCAAGGGTGTCTACGTCGCAGTCCAAAGTAGCCAAGGCTGCAAATCTGCCTCCCACCTGGGCTTGGAAGAGCTCTTCTACTTCCGGGTCTTTTAGCTTCTGGAGGTCGAATCTGATGCGAGGGCTCTTGCTATCTCGTTTCAATGCCAGCTTCAACTTGAGGCTAGTAAGGACGAGGTTGTGGTCGCTGCCAATATCAGCGCCAGGAAAGGACCTCGTTTGTGCTTTGTTAACGCTGGATTTGAATCGTCGAGGCAGCAAGATGAAGTCAATCTGGTTATGGACCAGGCCTCCTGGCGATTGCCATGTCACTGTTCTTGACTTCTTGTGTGGATGGAGGGTATTAGCAACGGTGAGACGGTGACTCTGTGCGAACTCTAAAAGTCGCAGGCCTCTGTCGTTTGTTTCTCCAAGGCCAAACTTGCCAGCTGTTCCTGCCCATTGTTGGTAGGCGTCAGGGCCGATCTTTGCATTCCAGTCACCGAGGACAGTCAGAATGTCTTTCTTAGGTGTTTTCTTGATGATGTTGTCCAGTTGTTCGTAAAATTCTTCTAATTCTTCATCATCATGATCTGCTGTTGGAGCGTATACTTGAATGATAGTGATGTTGTGCGGTCGGGCGGAGATGCGGATGGAGATTAGTCTGCTTGACACGGGGGTGCAGCTGATGACAGTTCCAGCCACCTCTTTCCTTACGATAAAAGCTACGCCATGTTCGTGCTTGGTTTCTTTTCCGCTGAACCAGATTTTATGGCCTTCATCTGTTGTTGTTTCTCCGAAGCCTGTCCATCGAACTTCTGCAAGTCCTACAATGTCCCAGCGATAGCGCTTCAACTCGTGGGTGAGTTCCTTCACTTTGCCGCACTGGTAGAGTGTGCGAACGTTCCACGTTCCGATAGTTATTCCTTGCGTGGGCAGCTTGATGGTGGGTTTGGTTCCAGTAACACACTTGTCGCCCCCACCCTGGAGACCTCCAATGGGGTGCGCGGTCGTTGGTGATCCGGGCCCCGACCGATCCGGCATGTTATTCTTATTCTGTTGCTTTTCCATCAGTCCTTTCAATGGGCTTAGGCGAACTTGGCGGCGCCCGTCTCCTCTCCAAGTATTTCAACTGACTGAGAGACGCGTCAGCCCCTCACAACGTTTCGCCCGCCAGCAGAAGCGGTTACCGGGGTGTGGCTAGGTAAAGGACCTGGAGCCAGCTGTGAGAGTTGAGTGCCATGTGAAGACCAGTGCTCCCGCCTGCCCCAAGAGGCGCTGCTGGGGGTGTAGAGTGTTCATGGAGAAGTAGTACCTAGTAGTAGTGTTTATGATTAATTATAGGCAAATATTTGTCAGCATAATAAACTAAAATTTATTGATAGAATTTATTATTTGGACCCGCAGCTTAAGTTTTACTGTTTGTAGTCGATTTCCAGCCTGAACTTCACGCCCTTCTCTGGGGTATAATTTCTTATATTATATTTCTTATATTACAGCTTTGACAAGTCTAGTCCTACTGAAACGCACGCCATATTTACTGCAATACTTGAAGGCAAACTACCGCCGTAACCGTTCAAAGATACACTTCTGTAACAGATGGTTACGAAACGCCACACAGGTCTAGATGTGGTTCATCAGTTTAGACACAGGACAATCCAGTTCAGCACAGGTCGTCTTAATATCAAGTAAGTTGACAATGACTCTACTCCATTTTATTAATACAATGCTTTCAGTACGAGAAACAGCTAAAACTAGATTGACACTCTAACGGCTGAGCAGAATAAATAAGTGCAATTACGCGTGTGTTTTTTCTGCGTGACCCAATTGCTGTTAAAAATGATTAGGTGTGTCGACAAGGCGTAACAAGCACAAATGGTCTGAAATGTGTCTTCAGATTTACGCGTAATGGTACTTTAAGAGTTGCACTTGACATGTTCTACGACAAATATGGTCGACGATTTCTTTGAAATAACCGTTTTAGTCCATAACAAGAACAACAACTCTTTTCCAGGTAGCAGACGAATTTTCAGCATGCCAACTCGCATGTATCACAATTCTTTTTGTGTTGTGCGTTTTTCTAATCGTTGTTATGTACACGTAAATAAGGATAACGACACGGAAACAAGTAATAATACTATTGACTGCCTTTTATTCTGATTCTAGAGGGAAGTGGATGTTAGGTGTTGGGAAGGGATGGGATGTGTTAAAGTAGTGTATAATTGTGCGTATGTCTGAGAGAGAGTGTGCTGTTGTGCATGCGCAGGGAGTCAAGTGTTTTCCTGGAGAACTATAATACAAGAACTATTTATTATTATTATTATTATTATTATTACTCTTTGTTTCTTTTTCTCTCAAGGTCCCGCCACACATTCCGATTTTGAGGCCGATTCTCGAGCAGTTTCGAGTCGGAGTGTGATCGGACCGGACTACAGAAACGTGTGCACTGCCACACATTCCCCGACTTTTTTTTAGCCGACCGGTTTGAATCGAAGATCAAGGTCGTACCTGTTCAGCGAAATGGCTGCTAGTTTTGACAGTGATGATGATGTGCTTGCATTATCAACAGTTTTGCATCATATTCGGGAAGACTGAGGCGGGCGAAACATCGGCAACTGATCTTCCGCCATTTTCAAACTGAAACGACGTGCTTTGCGAGACGCGCTCTGATTGGTTGAAGCTTACAATCGGGGTCGATTCGGATCGGAAAAATAGAGCAGGTTCTAAACACCCGATTCCCAGTCGATTGTGATCGGATCGGACATATGACGTCATCCGATCGCAATCGGATCGGAATCGGCTTCAAAATCGGGGCACAATCGGCATGTGTGGAGGGGCCTTCAGCTACCTTTATACGGAAAATCACATTGAACAACGAGTAGTTTCTGTTACTATTAATTTTATTTTATACAAACACTTCAAGATGCTGTCAGACAGAATTCAGCTGAGGAAACTAGGAGGGTCAACAATCAACAACAAACATTTCTTACAGCTGAATATAGGACTCAACGACGACAAACAACACCAGACAATCAACACATACTTTATTTAATGAGCTTTTCTACTCTGCAGGTTTTCCTGCCTATCCAGTACTTTCTATGACACAGACGCATACATCCGACAAATGAGAAAATATGGACTTGAAGAAAGACAGGAATGCCTTGACCAAGAAGTGAATGCTATCGTCCCAGACCACCTGTTGTTTTTTTTCCAGTAAACTCTTCCCTATCTTCTCAACCGACCAGCATTTCAGTCAAACAACGTGTACATCTTTATCATCTTTAGCAGTCATAGAAGAGTTCGTGTCTGTACGACTGTTTCTGAAGAGAGCTTCCATAAAGTGTACAAAAGGAGTGCCCTTCAGTGAGCAGTGAGATGAAACGTCGGTTGGAAAATGTTTGCCCTTTCTTGCATTTGATGACGTAAGCAAACCACAGAAAATGGTAACACGGTTGAAAAAGGACATACCGAATCCAGAATGTCCACCCCCCCCCCTCCCACGCCCCCACCCCCACCTCTCTCTGGAGGACGTGAGCCACTGTCCCCATCCCCAGCCAATGGACAGCATCCCTTTGGAGGACGTGAACCCCTGTCTCCAGCCACCGTCAACAGAATTCGCTAGAGGCTGGAGGACGTGAACCCTTGTCTGCAGCCCCCGTCAACAGACTCATAGGAGGACGTGAGCCCCTCTCTTACCTCTTCCCACCCCCCACCCCCACCCTCCCCTCCGCCATCAACAGAATAACTGGATGACGTGAGCCCCTGTCTCTACTACCCCCAGTCAAATGACAGCATCTCCCTGGAAGACATGAGTCCCTGTCTCCTTCTCCTCCCCTCCCCCGTCCCCCCCCCCCTCACAAACCACACAATTCTACCTTCATGTTATGATTTAATAGGTGTCTAAACTGACATAGTACTTTCTTAAAAAATACGCTATTTAAGGTCATATTCAAATGCTCATATTTCGGAAGCCAATCAACATAAAGTTCTGATTTTTTGCATGTCCTCTTCTTTTAACGTGTACTTCCGAGTGGTGCATTTGTTTAGTGGCAGTTTCTTTTTTAAAAAATGAGTAGACCTACCTACACATAGACGACAAAAATTGTACTCAGATGATTACCAAGCAGAAGACGTGTAAAATTCACAGGAAATCTCGCCGACAGTAGGATAAGTATAATTTAAGCAATGTGGGGGGGGGGGGGGTGTTGAATTACGAGCTGAGACTTGCTTTTGACACACAAGTTCTGGCTCCGAGGCTCTGCCTCGGAGCCAGAACTTGTGTGTCTAATGCAAGTCTCGGCTCCGAGGCTCTGCCGAGAAGCCAGAACTGTGTGTCAAGAGCAAGTCAAGGCTCGTAATTCGCTACTACCCATTGCTTAACTAGATTTACTATAACAACGCCTAACCATCACAGCGTCAGCGTGTGTAAATGTGTATTCGCCTAACGCGTATCTGACTGTGGAAGTAAGGTGTGTACGTGCGCGTGTGTGAATCAGCCGGCAAGCCTGAACGCCCTCTTATGGTGGCATTGCAGTACTGGTCAGGAAGTCCTTAGAAAACTGCACTATGTTCAAACGCTTGTCCTTCAACTCTTTTGAAGCTGTTGAAGTTAGCATCATCAGTGACATCTCAGTTACTCTGACTGTAGTATACCGGCCGCCTCCAAGCAGACAAAATAAAGTTACTAACCGCTAGCGTATTTTTCAGTGTATTACAAGATTATGTGGACAGTGTCTCCATCAGCAGACACGAATTAGTTATGATTGGAGACTTTAATTTTCATTTTGAAGTTCCATCTGATACTGATGCACTTCGTCTGCGTTCACTTCTATCTGACCATGGCTTGCGTCAGCATATGCAGGGGCCGACTCACAGACCTGGTCACACCTTGGACCTTCTGATCACAGGGGAGAGCTCCGCCTCTTGTTCAGGGCGCTTATGTGTGTGATTCGCTGTTGTCGGATCATGCAAGTGTTTTCTTTCATGTGCTTGCGTCTCGACTTCTTCCCACAAAAAGTTCGATTACTTCCAGAAACCTTTGTCGTATTGACATGGATGTTTTCAGCCAGCTCCGATGTAAAGGTGACTTGTGACGGTGTATTCACAGACTGCCCAGTACATGAACTGCTGGACACTTACAACTGTATACTCTCTGACATTCTCAACAAGCATGCGCCACTTACCACCAGACGCGTGACCTCACGTCCCCCGGCCCCTGGGCTAACGAAGGAACTGAAAGATGCCAAGCGCGAGCTTCGAATCACTGAGAGACTGTGGAGGTGTTGTGGACTTACAGTACATAGAGACATGTTTGTGAAGCAGCGTGCTGCACTCAAGTCCTCACATCGTGCAGATAAGAAAGACTTTGTTTGTGCCAAACTTGAAGACTGCACATCTAGCCGTCAGCTGTTTAGCCTTACAAATGAACTTTTTGGAAAGAAAAATGAACCTCTACTTCAGAATACCTTTCCGATGAATGACCTATCTGATAAGTTTTGTCAGTACTTTGACAAGCACGATCCGGAATTGGACAACTGTTCTGATGCTGTGTCCTATACCCCATATAACGGGCCTGTGTTACATGCGTTCACATCTGTCACAGAGGAGACTGTAAAGAAATTAATTATTTCCTCACCCACCAAATCTTGTTCCCTTCACCCTATGCCCACCTTTGTACTCAAGCTATGCCCTGATGAGCTGGTCAGTGTGATAACCAGAATTATTAACTTGTCTCTGGAGTTAGGGTCTATGCCTGGGCATTTTAAGCAGGCTGTGGTGATTCCGTTGTTGAAGAAGGCAGGGATGGATGCAAACTCGCTGAAGAATTATAGACCAGTGTCTAATCTTCCCTTTCTTTCCAAGATTCTGGAGAAAGTTGTGCTGAGTCAGGTCATGTCGCATCTCAGTAGTAATTACTTACTTACTTACGCCTGTCACCCCACCCGGGTATAGGCCGTCGACGAGAGACCTCCAGCAACTCCTGTCCTGTGCTTCTCCTTCGATTCTACTCCAGGTGGTTCCCAGTCTCTTGATGTCTGCTTGGAGGTCTCGACGCCAGGAGTTTCTCGGCCTACCTCTTTTCCTCTTTCCCTGGGGGTTCCATGACAATGCCTGCCTAGTGATACTGGAAGCTGGCTTTCTCAGACTGTGACCGATCCATCCCCATCTTCTTCGCCCAATTTCATTCTCTGCTGTTATCTGCTCTGTTCTCTCCCAGAGTCTGACGTTGCTGATCTTCTCTGGCCAGTGGATTTTCAAAATTCTTCTAAGGCAACTGTTCATGAAGGTCTGTACTCTGTTGACTGTGGTTTTTGTCAATCTCCAAGTCTCTGCTCCATATAGGAGAACTGCTTTTACATTGGAGTTGAAAATCCGGACTTTGGTGTGTTGTGACAGCTCTCTGGAACTCCACACTTTTTTCAACTGGAGAAAGGCTGCTCTGGCTTTACCGATTCGTGCTCTGACATCTGCATCAGTGCCGCCTTTTTTGTCTATGATGCTCCCGAGATAGGTGAAGGACTCCACCTCCTCCAACGGGGTGCCAGCAAGCAAGACTGGTTCTTCCCTGGTTGCGTTCAGCCTCATTGTCTTTGTTTTCTGTTTGTGAATGGTGAGGCCCACTTGGGACGAGATGTCAGCAAGCCTCGTGGTCTTGTCCTGCATTTGTTGATGAGTGTGGGGCAGTAATGCCAAGTCGTCTGCAAAATCGAGGTCGTCAAGCTGTGTCCATAGTGTCCACTGTATTCCACTTTGTCTGTGCTCTGTGGTCATCTTCATGACCCAGTCTATGGCCAGTAGGAAGAGGAACGGAGACAGCAGACACCCCTGCCTGACACCAGTTCTGACTTGAAGCTCCCTGGTGAACTGCCCTTCGTGGATCACGCGACATGTCATGCCATCGTAGCTGCTCTTGATCAGGCGGACGAGCTTTGTGGGTACACCATAGTGTCGTAGGAGTTTCCACAGAGTCTCTCGGTCCACACTGTCAAATGCTTTCTCATAATCCACAAAGTTGACGTACAGCGGGGAGCTCCACTCCAGAGACTGTTCCACGATGATGCGGAGAGTGGCGATCTGGTCTGTACATGATCGGTTCTTCCTGAATCCTGCTTGCTGGTCTCTCAGCTGGGGGTCAACGGAGCTCTTCATTCTCTCCAGGATGATCCTGTTGAAGACCTTTCCTGGTACTGACAGCAAGGTGATTCCTCTGTAGTTGGAACACTTGCTGAGGTCGCCTTTCTTGGCAAGCTTGATTAGGTATCCCTCCTTCCAGTCAGCCGGCATCACCTCCTCTTCCCAGATCTTTCCAAACAGTGGGTACAGCATCTCCACTGTTGTCTCTAGGTCTGCTTTCAGAGACTCCGCTGGGATGCCATCTGGCCCTGCTGCTTTGCCTTTCTTCAAAAATGCCACTGCTCTTCTGATCTCTTCCCGGCTGGGTCTGTCACAGCTGATGGGTAGGTCGGTCTCTGCCGGCTGGATGTCTGGGGGGTCGGGTGTGCTAGGTCTGTTCAGTAACTCTTCAAAATACTCGGCCCATCTGTCGAGTTGGTCTGCTCTGTCTGCAATAGGCTTGCCTTCTTTGTCTTTTACTGGTCTTTCTGTATGGCCATACTTGCCCGACAATCTTCTGGTAATGTCGTAGAGCTGTTTCATGTTGCCGCTGCCTGCTGCCTTTTCTGCCTCTGCTGCCAGGCTGTCTGTGTAGGCCCGCTTGTCTGCCCTGATACACCTCTTCACCTCGCGGTTGGCTTCCGAGTATTCCTCCTGTGCCCTTACTTTGGCTGCTCTCGTGCGACTGCTGTTGACAGCTGCTTTCTTCTGCTTCCTCACTTCTATCTTCTTCAAGGTCTGTGCCGACAGCCAGTCCTTGTGATGGTGTTTCCTGAACCCTACAGTGTCTTTGCAGGTTGAGTTCAGCGCCTCTCTAACTGCCTTCCACTGCTGCTCTGTGGTGACCGCCTCCTCTTCATTTACTAGCTCCTGAAGCGCTTGAAACCGGTTGGACAGCACCAGTTTGAACTCTTCTCTAACTCCAGTTTCTCTCAGGAGGCCTACATTATAGCGCTGTCTTCTTGTTGTCTCTGTGCGGCTTTTCTTTAGCTTGAGCTTCATTCTTAAGGTAAGCAGATGGTGGTCTGAGGCGACATCTGCTCCCCTCCTCACTCGAACATCTTGAAGGGATCTTCTAAATTTCTTGCTAATGCAGATATGGTCTATTTGGTTCTCTGTTGTATGGTCAGGTGAGACCCAAGTTGCTTTGTGTATTCTTCTGTGTGGGAAGATGCTGCCTCCAATGACAAGTCAGTTTAGAGCACAAAAGTCTACAAACCTCTCCCCGTTCTCACTCATCTCCGAGCCTAGTCCCTGTCTCCCCATCACCTCTTTGTATCCGGTGTTGTCCTCCCCTATTTTGGCATTAAAATCGCCCATGACGATGGTGATGTCTCGCTCCGCACATTTGTCCAAGGCACTCTGGAGTCGGTCGTAGAACTCTTGTTTCTCTTCCTCGTCACTGTCATTAGTGGGCGCATAACACTGGATGACGTTCAGCTTGAGCTTTTTCTTGGTTCTAAAGGCTGCTGTGATAATTCTTGGCCCAAGAGGTTCCCAGCCCACCAGCGCTCTCTGTGCCACTGGTGACAGCATGAATGCTACTCCTTCTGTATGGGGGGCATTCTCCTCTTCATGACCTGAATACAGAATCATCTCCCCACTTAACAGCCTTTTCTGGCCAGACTGCGTCCATCTGGCTTCACTGATACCTAGCAGGGAAAGGTTGTACTTTTGCATTTCCACTGCTATCTGGGCGGCCTTGCCGCTCTGGTACATGGTCTTGACGTTCCATGTGCCCATGGTTGTGTCCCTGGATAGAGAAAGGCGGCTCGGTCCTGTGGCTTCAGAAGACTTCCGGCTTTCACCACAGGACGTCATAAGTCTTTTGGTAGAAGAACCTTCCTCCTCCAGGAAAGGAATTACTGTTAGTCTTTTCGTCGGCGTTTTTGTAGCTATTTCCTTTTTTGCAGGGTGGGGAAGCTACCCCCACGCCCAACCCCCTTACTAGGAGGACCAGGGGTTTTCTGTCGGGTCACCTTCCCTTAGACCATGTTGGTTCACGGCACCTTATTTCATTCGGTGCACCCCTCTCACGAGGGACCCCCTATCCACCACCCAGGGGACGCGCCTCAACGCCATATGGTCCCAGCGCGAGGATCTCAGTAGTAATGATTTACTTGAACTGTATCAGTCTGCAAATCGAAGAAATCACAGTACTGAGACAGCCTTGCTTCACATTACCAACAGCCTGCTTACACATGCCGACATCGGACATGTCTCATTGCTGTCATTATTAGATCTGTCTGCGGCGTTTGACACGCTCGATCACGGGATTCTTTTAGAACGCCTACGGGTGTCTTTTGATATTTCTGGTACAGCGCTGTCATGGCTCATTACCTTCTTAAAAGATATCGGAAGAAGGGCGCTATATAAAAACTATGTATTATTATTATTATTATTATTATTATTATTATTATTATTATTATTATTATTATTATTTACTATTTTTTATTATTATTTTTATTATTATTATTAATTGAAACTTCTGCCTTTATTTGGCAAAATCCAGTTGATCCATTTTGAGAAAAGCGAGATTTGCATTCCAGAACAATGAAAATCTTGCTTTTCTCAAATCAAACATACCGCTTTTTGCCCAATAGCCTCGGAATTGCACAATTCGATGTCCTGACAGAAAATGTGCGTGTGAGTGTTTACACATCATAATTTCTCCACACGTAAAGTTCGTAATTGTGCGACAGCGTAAAGGCCTTCCACTTTTCCTTTCTTTGCATTCATTTTCCTTTCTATGTGTGTCGGTCTGTCAATATGGACCTTACGGCTGATGGCGGTAAGGTCCAAATTGACAAATCGGAACACCCATTCGAACGCAGGAGACGCGCAAAGGCGAAAGTCTTGCTTAACGTACCATACAAACAGATTAAGTTCGCCTAATAGCGCACATTTTCTAAACATGATTCTACTTAAGACAAATCTATCTCCGGAAGGGCTAGTTTATTTGGCTAAGTCTTTAGATTTTCTTTTAATGGCAAATAGTCCCCCGTTCTTTGACGGCAAACAGTCTCCCTTTGTTTCTACACGGTCATACATTTCTTTCGCACCTTCGCCACCGGGAAAATGCGAACACCACAAAACTGCAAGAAGCAAAGAACCCCATGCGCCCCCGCAGATGCGGGGGCGCATGGGGTTCTTTGCTTCATGCAGGCAATATTTCATATCCGTGTTGCTTGGACGGATGAGGTGACGCGATTTGAATTTGCTATGACGTGAGTGGTAAAGTAGTAGTATTTTACTGATTACTGACATTGAAAGGGTTACTTTGACGTCAGGGTACTTATGCTCGATACCACTTTTCTGAATCAGATTTTGCGACATGAACACTAAAATTGTTCAGCTGAATGTTTAATAAGATTTTTTTTATTAAATAGTCTCAAGTGTGCAGACTGCTATGTTAATAATAATAATAATAATAATAATAATAATCATCATCATAATAATCATAATAATCATCATAATAATCATAATATAATAATAATAATAATCATCATCATCATCATGATAATAACAATCATAATAATAATCATGATAATAATAATAATAATAATAATAATAATAATAATAATAATAATAATAATAATAATAATAATAATAATAATAATAATAATAATAATAATAATAATGCACACGTATAATAACGTGAGCTCATAGGATAAGTTTTAAAACCACTCGAGTGAGATTCTCAGTAACATCTAAACACCGATGTAAGAATCTATATATATCACGCCTCGTGTGCGTACCGTCTCTCTGCACACACTTATAGTGTGTACAGAGAGACGGTAGGCACACGAGGCGTGATAGTCATATATATAGAAACTTTCCGGGCTTGAGGTCGAGCGCCTGTGGTTAAAACCAAATATTTTCGTCACACATGCAGGAGTCTGGAGCAGATCAGGGTAGATGTTTGTACCAATGATATTACGTCCCCAGATGCACAACGTCTTCGGGCGCACGACGGCCGCTGTGGGCCCGCGCACAGCCGTGCGTGGGCCCACTGCGGCCGTCGTGGGCCCGAGGACTTTTGGGTAGAAAGTGGGTTTTTCTTTTAAGTATGTCATGTCATGTAACTGAGTTTATGCTTGCGTGTGTCAGTACTTCCCTTCGACCGCTTTATTTATGAAAAGTTGATTTTTTTTTCAAGATTAAGTTGCTCAAAAAATTAAACTGAATTGCATTTAGTAGATCCGATAAGTTCAATTTTATAGAAGTGTGGTTAGCATAAGATTAGCTCATTGGAGACGTGCCGCCTCCGGATACGCGGCTTAAAGCTCCAATGAGATAAAGCTGTCGAGCCCCAGCACACACAGACGACAGACACACACACAGACGACAGAATGCAAGTAAATGCAAGTGAACTCAGGCTCAACCCTTCTTTTTTTTTTTAATCCAGTGGGAGTGGCCAAACGCCCCAGCACGTAGGTTTCCACGACCGTCACAGTAGACTAACAAACCTATGCCGTCAGCGCAAGAGACACAGATCATGATGAGCCCCTGCAGGGTGCATGAGCTCATCACTGAGGATCTATGCCTCTTGCACTCTGTGTTACTGCGCCTGAAAAGGTGGGTAAGTGTAGGGACAGAGCCCGGTACAGATCCCAAAACAGAAACGTGAGAACGTAGTGTACTGCGTCCGGACTGCGCACGCGGATTGTAATTTTAACCCCTTCCCTGCCAACTGACGTGCAGTTTGTTTCTGAAATCTGTGTTCACTGAACGACCAACAGCCACAACTGTCCAAAGAACATGGTCTCAAAGCTGTCTCAGCAAGAGGGATAGATCCTCATGAGTACATTAATTTTTGTCCCTGAAATCTGTGTAGGTTCACCGAAAGACCACAAAGTAACAGCTGTTCAAAGAACGTGGACACAAAGTGGTCGCAGCAAGATGCATAGATCCTCATGAGCCCCCGCGTTCGCGGGGTCTCATGTGGATCTACGCCTCTTGCAGTTAGATCGCGTGTTCGCGTTTTCTCGCTTTTTTTTTTTTTTTTTTTTTTTCTCGCTTTTTCTCGTTTCGCGGACTTGGCGCAAAACTGAAAAGAGAATCAGACCCGCGTGCATGCATTCTGCTCTGTGAGCGCAAAAGACGGTAAGTCCTTTTTGTGAAATGAAAGATTGTCATTGTATGGCAATGAAAATCCCGCTTTTCACAAATGTGGACTTTCCCCTTCAACCGGGCAAAAAAAAAAAAAAAATGTTCAGGTAGGTGTCCACTGCCCCGGGAAGAAAGAACGACCTTGCACCGATATCAGCCTATGAGAGCTCTCGCACGGCACAGACCAGCAAACTGGACCGACTGTGGCCCGAACAAAAAGACGTGTGAACAAATTTTGATCCCAAGTAGTTCGAACCTGTCTACCTTTGGACGAAGGTCCAGTGCTCTGCCACGCGAGCCACCCTGTTCGAGAACCGTTTGCCTACTTTTAACCCATTACATCCTGAGGCTGTTTTGTTTAAATTTGCTTATTGTCCTGGGATGGCTACATTACAGATTAGGAGACTGTTCAACGATTTTAGTATCAGGGTGGTGCCAGAATAGCTTGGCGCATAAGGCGCCAAGCTATTCTGGCACCACCCTTGAACTACCGTAGCCAAATTAATTTCAAGCAGTAATGTATGAGAACGAAAAGGGTTAAAGGGTTTGTTTCTTTTTTTAAAGGGGGGGGGGGGAGTTGGGGGGCTCTTTATATTTCAGCCTTCGATCTCATTAACCACTCAATCTTACTAAAGAAGTTACCTTTATATCACATTGACTCAAATGCAGTCGCTTTTCTCTCGTCCTATCTCTTAGACAGAACGCAGAAAGTGTTCTTGAATGGTAAATACTCATCGAAAGGACTGGTGACCCATGGTGTTCCTCAGGGATCCACCCTAGGACCGTTATTATTCAACATCTTTATAAATGACCTTCCACTGTCAATATCACACCCCGACACAAACTGTGAACTATTTGCTGACGATACATCATTACATGTATCTGATAAAAATGTTTCAACCGTGAGCGCTGTCCTCCAACATAGTTTAGATGAAGTGTCAACTTGGTGTGAAGAAAATCATATGATTATTAGTATTCCTAAAACGAAAAGTATGTTGGTGACAACACGCCAAAAGTATCAACGTGGTTTGCAACCCCTTGAGCTGTCCCTTCACTCTCAGCCCATAGAGCAAGTGTCAAAACATCGTTTGTTAGGAGTGACAGTCGACGAACAGCTCAGCTGGGAGCCGCACATAGAAACTGCCTGTAAAACTATTTCAAAGAACCTATTTTTATTATTCAAATTAAGTCGTATAGTTGACATTGATGCTCGAAAACTATTCTTTAACGCACACATCAAGACACATTGTAATTATGCTTCCAATATCTGGGACGGCTGTGGAGACATTCATTTGAAAAAAATTAATTCCCTTTACCGGCGAGGTATTAAGCTTATTCTTCCTGGTTCGTCCCCTACTGATGAAAGACTGAAGGCCCTTAATATTCTACCACTCAGTAAACAATTGGAACTTAATAGATGCTTGCTTGTGCAAAAAATTCTAAACAATGCCGCCCCTCCCTATCTCCGTGAGCTGTTTTCCCACACGAATAGAGAGAACACGAGGAACAGCTTACTCCATCTCCCAAAACCGAGAATCGACATCTTCATATCTAGCATATCATTTTCCGGTGCTAAGTCATGGAATAACTTGCCCTCGCATTTAAAGTCTATCTCAAAGTTATCTATCTTCAGAGCTCGCGTCCATAAATATTTGCTGTCGATGTGAATGTCCTATTTTTCTGTTTAGTATGTTGCTCCAGCACAGCAGATTGCTGCAGATTATGTAATAGTTTGACTGTATTAACATGTCAGGCTCATGCACGTACATATATTGTTTTAATTCTTTTTGTATTTTATATATTTTTTTTTCCTGATGGTGGGGGGTGGGGGGGGGGGTATGGGTACTTATATATATATTATCTTTTGCTGTATCGTCTTATGTATTTTTATGTGTAGAGTAGCAGGACAGTTTGGAAGATAGGCATTGCTATGCCTAAAACTTTTTATCCTGAATAAAAACGTTTCATCATCATCATCATCATCAGTCGAAGAAAATGACATACCAACGTCTGAAATAGTAGCATATATCTGACAGTATTGTGGGAGATCGGCATTAAGGATGTAGAAATTTTCTGAAAAAGGCGTACTGAGCTCACAGTACAGTCAACAATAAGCGCCAAAAAAAAAAAAATAATAACGGCCGTATTAGTCACTCAGCAACCTAACCAACACGCGTGCAGCATTCGCGTCCGGTTATGCACCGCAGTTTGTCCAAAAGATGTCGAACTGAGAAAGGTAGGTACAGGTGGGTGGGGCATTGCGGATGGATGTATATAAATCCCCTCTCGTCACCCAAGAAGCCCACTTTGGATCAGCTGGCCTCCTCAGTCCGACCATCTGCCAGCTGTCTTCAGTACTGGAGAACAAAATTTTAATCACATTTTAGGGAACTTGGCACGGTAAGTCAGCTTCTTCTGTTATACAAAACAGTGACGCTAGGCTCCACACATGTGGGTGAACACGAGATTGGTGTGCTGGGCTGTGATTTTGGACCTCACGGCTGAAAGCCGTGAGGTCCAAAATCACAGCCCAGCACACGTGATTGAAAACGAAGCGTGTTCAATTGTGTTACACGATGCCACATTCAGCACACTTAGGTATATAACAGATCTCCTGGCCACCCAGTTTATCTTACATCCAGACCCCGAAAAGGGGATTGCCAAGCGCGTGTAAAATGCAGAGACGATCCAACGAAGAAGGTAGCAAGCTTAGAAATTGACGCAAATGTGTTGTGACTGTCTTTTCTAAGCGTGTTTCTTTCTTTGCTGTGTTCTTCTCTCCCAGTTTTTCTTGTTGGTATGCCCCAAGTTTGTTAACCCATTACAGCTGTTTCAAAAGGTCCACCATCATTCCTGTTCCGAAAAAATCCAAAGTGTCCTCCCTAAATGACTACAGACCGGTCGCTCTGACCTCAGTTGTCATGAAGACGCTTGAGCGCCTCGTCCTCCGGTTTCTGAGAACATTTACCGACCCTCTGCTGGATTGTTTTCAATTCGCGTATCGCGAAAAACGTTCCGTGGAGGATGCGGTGTCACTTGGTTTGTTTTATGTTTTACAACACCTTGAAATCCCAAACACCTATGCCAGAATTTTATTTGTTGATTACAGTTCTGCTTTTAACACCATTATTCCATCTAAATTGTACCAGAAGATCCAGCAAATCGGAGTTCCAGAGACATTGTGCCTCTGGACCCTCGATTTCCTGTTGATGAGACCACAGGTCGTTAAAATTGGTGGAAATGTGTCATCCACCCTCACTTTATCCACGGGCACGCCTCAGGGGTGCGTGCTCTCCCCTATGCTCTACTCCCTGTTTACTTATGACTGTGCTTCATGCCATGCCAGTACTAAAGTTCTGAAATTTGCAGATGACACCACAGTGGAAGGGTGCATTACAAACTCAGACGAATCCGCTTACCGTAGTCAGGTTGAGACTCTAATTAGTTGGTGTAATAACAACAACCTTGAACTGAACTCTGGCAAAACAAAAGAAATGATTGTGGACTTTAGAAAGAAACAGTCCCCTCCCCCTCCCCCTCTTGTGATCAATAGTGAAATCATTGAAACAGTCCAGAACTTTAAGTTTCTTGGCACTACCCTGTCATGTGACCTGAAGTGGGAGGAAAACACTCGCCTTATCGTCCAAAAAGCACAGCAGCGCTTGTTCTTCCTGCGACGTCTGAAAAGTTTCGGTCTCGGTGCCCACATGTTGATGCAATTCTACCGAGCTGTGATTGAGAGCGTGCTCACCTTTTCGATCACGGTTTGGTATGGTTCCATCACGGCCAAAGAGAAAATCAGACTGAGTAGGGTGGTCAAGACCGCTTCAAAAATCATAGGCAGAGATCTTCCTAGCCTGGACTCACTGTACCAGCAGCGTCTCTTACTTAGAGCACGTCTTATCTCCAGTGATTCCACCCACCCCGGCAATGAGCTTTTTCAAATTTTACCATCAGGGCGCAGGTACAGGTCCATCAGTACCAGGACCAGCAGATTCCGCAACAGTTTTTTCCCTCTTGCTGTTCACGCTCTCTCTGATCAATCGGACTAATTGGAGAGAGCGCGAGTGGCGAGTGAGAATGATTGTGTACAGTCAGTTTTTAACTGTATCAGATCTCTCTCTCTCTCTCTCTCTCTCTCTCTCTCTCTCTCTCTCTCTCTCTCTCTCTCTCTCTCTCTCTCTGTGTGTGTGTGTGTGTGTGTGTGTGTGTGTGTGTGTGTGTGTGTGTGTGTGTGTGTGTGTGTGTGTGTGTGTGTGTGTTTTAGTCTTAGTAACTGACATCAAGACAAATTCCAATGTTTTTATTGTTTTGTACATGGAAACATATGGCAATAAACCATCTTATCTTATTATCTTATCTCTTATCCTGATGCTGATTTTATAAATGTTGCTTATTGACCTATGAAGGCTACATTACAGATCAGGGGATATATCAACCATTTTAGTTTAAGGGTGGTGCCAGAATAGCTTGGCGCCTCTGGCGCCAAGCTATTGTGGCACCACCCTTGAACTATCATGGTCAAATATATTTCAAGCGGACGTGTATCAAGATGAAAAGGGTTAAAAGCGAAGTACTACACAGAGAGTGCTGTCGGGACCTCTGAAAAAGTGAGTTATATCCGACTTTTGTTATATAGGCCTTGTTATAAGCGGAGTGGACTGTATCTACAAATGCTGATAACATATATAGCAAATACCTACAATGTTTGTAATATAATAAGTACATCTTCGGAAAATATTGTTTAGATATCTGTACATATTGAGTTCTCCATATTCATTATTGAGAGATTTCATGTCCCTTTAGATAATGTTAAATAAATCACAGTATTTGAGTGTGACAATAGCAAGCTAAAGAAGATTTTCATGTCTCGGCAGAATGCAAAAGACGAATAGTTGGAGGCTTATTGTCAAAAGGTGTAATTTTATTTATATATTATTAGCTGTTTATTAGAACCGCGACAGAATTATGTCGTTTGGTACGCAGGCAGAACAAACGAGTGGCTTTAGCCGCGAGTGTATTCGCAAGGTGTGACCAAAAGTCATAATTGTATAGGGGATCCAAACAACTAATTTGTCTAGTCACCTGTACAAAAACAAGTACGGATGTTTTGAAACTTCTAAGTGGCACTTACCTGCGAGGTTTGTGCAGTCGCTTTCTCACTCTGATAAAGTTCCAAAAATGTGACAAACTCATTTTTCTGTCGATCTTGGTCTGACGTCATACAGCTCTAAACAATTCCAATGCAGATCTAACATATTTACAAAGACAGACAAGTCTATTTGATGACGTTGTTTTAACGCATTCGAGACGTGCCGCCTCCGGATACGCGGTATAAGCCGCGTATCCGGAGGCGGCACGTCTCGAATGAGTTAACTCTTACGTCACGGTATCGAAGGGCAATCTGGTCAAACTCTTTGCATGAGACAAGTTCCGAACTTTTTTTCTTCTTCTAATTTTTACTTGCCTTCCTTCTTTGCGCTCATGTGACATCGCGTCTGAATCGAGACAAATAAATGTATTATTTTGATAAGTCCCGATCAGACGGATTACTCTTGAACAGCAGTCGTGTGAATACAGAGAAAATAAAAGATAGCGCTGTAAACTTCGAATAAAACAAACGTTAGGGGACCCCATATCAGCGTGTTGTTATATTTGAAGCTTGTTGTAAGCGAGGAGAGATAATCAGTATAAAAGGAGTGAAGCCGGGGACTCTGAAAAGAGTATTCGTTAACCCTTTGCGTGTCGGTAGCGGGTTTAGTCGCGATGATTCCTACAGGAATCATCGCGACTAAAACCGCTACCGACACGCAAAGGGTTAATTTGTAAATCCGACCTTCTGTAAGTCACGTTTACTGTACACGATGTAGTTAACACTTTTATCCGGCTTTTGCAACTGGGAAAAGAATGTTTAACCCTTACCATTCGGAATACACCAGTGTGTGAAATAAATTTGACTAAAATAGTTTAAGGGTAGTGCCAGAATAGCTTGGCGCCTCTAGGCGCCAAGTTATTCTGGCACTACCCTTGAACGAAAGCCATTGGTCTATATCCTTATCTGTAGAAATACTATAGTGTAGCTTGCATATGGCAGTCACTTAGTGCCTGCCAAATCGACCACCACCAGTGGTCTTCGCTTGCTGTGGACCGTGACACCTGGCGCTCCACCATTTACAAGGCAGCTGTCTCCTTTGAGGACTCTCGCAGAGCTAGCCTTAAGGACAAGCGGCTCAGGAGAAAAAAACAGAGATGCCGCAACTCAGAACCCTGGCCATACCTCCCCCTGCAGCCACTGCGGTCGAACCTGCCTGTCCCGGATTGGCCTCCGCAGCCACGAACAAGCCTGCAGACGTCGTGGGCAACTCCTATAAAATCTTCGTTCGCGAAGTCAAGCCAAGAGAGACATGGCATTGTACAAATTTCAAGTTTTTAGACTCAGTATGATATGGGTTAAGGGTATGTCCCCGCCGCACGCACAGCTGCTTGGTTTCGGTGGCTGTATTGATACGTTGCTGAAGTACTACTGTGTCTTAAAAACTATCTGTCGGAATGATATTACTATACGGCTTGCCCTGAACAGGTGGCCCAAATCTGTCACGGACGTAGTTTGAAAGTTTAAACAAACGCACTACGTAAAGAACTGTGCCAGATGGTGCGTGAGATATGAGCACACTAGCGATGTAAGAGGGGGGAAAAAAGTTATTTTGTAAAGTGCCTCAAAATTGAAATCCCACTGTTGTGAATGTTCTAACATTAACCCGTTGTGTGCTAGCTGACGCAGACTGTGTTTATGCAATCTTCCTTAACCCATATCATACTGAGGCTAAAAGCTTCAAATTTTTACACTGCCATATATGCAAACCACCTTATAGTACTTACAGATAAGGATGGAGACCAATGGCTTTAGTTCAAGGGTGGTGCCAGAATAGCTTGGCGCCTAGAGGCGCCAAGCTATTCTGTCACTACCCTTGAACTATTTTTAGTCCAACTTAGTTCACACACTGGTGTATTCTGAATGATAAAGGTTAATTCAAGACAAAAAAAAAAAAAAACCAAAAAACTAGATGTCCCAGGAACATGGATTCAAAGTGGTGAGAGCAAGAGGTATAGATCCTCATGAGCCCCCTCAGCTGCAGTTGAGTGGATGTTCAAATTTTCTCGACACTGAACTGCGTTGCATAGGAAGGGTGATACATATTTTCACTTTTCGTTTTAAAATGTTGCATTAACCAGTGACTGTAAATTTAATCATAAAAAGCGTTCAACTCTGACAGCTTCATAACTATTCTGCTTGAAAATTACAGACGTGATTGACGGGAGGGGTGGGGGCAAGAAGCACACATCCTCATGAGCCCCGCGAATGCGGGGGCTCATGAGGATCTGTGCTTCTTGTTGTGTGGTGCGAGCCATGTTCCGCAACTGAATAGGCTGCTATTATTCATCTAAGCTGTAGATTTTTTGCGTTTATTTGCAGATCTCACCATGTGCCGTGTAAAGGTATTCTGCGCCGTAGCGCTGCTTAGTGTTAGCGGTGTGTTCTCCATGCCTAGTATGACAGCAAACAACCCCGACTACTCCAAGTAAGTATAGAGTCGTTCATTCGATGGTTCGTTTGGTTCGTTCGGTTTTTTGTTGGTTCCGTTGGTTGGTGCAGAGTTCGTTCATTCGTACAGTTGTTCGTTCGTTAGCTCGTTTGTTCCTTCGTTGGTTCGTTCGTTTGTCCGTTTGTTGTTCGTTCGTTCGTTCGTTCGTTCGTTCGTTTAAGCATTCATTCAGGCATGTAGACATTCAGGTAGGCAGGTAGGCAGACAATCAGTCAATCAGTCAGGCACGCAGGCAAGCGAGCAGTCAGTCGGTCATAAATGCTATCATACCGAAATCTACTTGTTCGTGATTAAGTATCGTAACTGTCCGCATTTCCTGAATAAATTCGTACTATGCTAAAGAACTGCACATGGAGAACAATAAACAAAGAAAAAAGTAATATTTGTAATATTGTCTAAGACCGACGGACATATTTTTATTTTATTTATTTATTTATTATTATATTTTTTTGTTTATTCTTGTTAACCCATTCAGCCCTGACACACTACAGCAGGAAATGGATCGACCATGATAATTCAAGAGTAGTGCCAGATTAGCTTGGCGCCTGTCGGCGCCAAGGTAATCTGGCACTACCCTTGAATTATCATGGTCGATCCATCTCCTATAACTGGTGCACAGTCGTTAGATGACGCCTCCAAAATTGGAAATACGCAGCAACACTATAAGAGCGTGCAAACACTGCAAGCGTCCGAACTAAGGTTAATTCACACCCAGAAAAAGCAAAGCTCCATACGATCCTAGGAAGGCGGCAAAAGACAGTAAGTGCGTTTTGGTGAAAAGCGAGATTTTCATTCTAATACAATAAAAAATATCGCTTTTCACAAAAATGCACCTATTGACTTTCTGTCTTTACAGGGCTGCCTTACATGCAGTCTCCTGGCTTTTAGCTGCATACAGAACTTAACTCCGACGACACAAGTCGGTCAAGTTAACCACTGAGCCCTCAGGTCCGCACCCTTAACTCAGTTCAGACGTCTCCTGTGAACACTACACGTTACAGTTTAGGAAACAGATCGACCATGTTAGTTTTGGGGTGGTTTCTGTAAGCGGCGCCACGCTAGTCTGCCACAATCTTCGAAATATGAGTAAACGACATAACTGCAGAGAAAAGGTTTCGCACGATCCAGTTACAAGAGGATAGATTTTCATGAGCCCCCGCAATTGCGGGGGCCCATGAGGATCTATGCCTCATGCTGACACCGCTTGGAAACCTTTTCTCCTGGGTTGACTGGGGTAGGTTAGGTTAGTTCGGGGTTTAACGTCCACGGCACCGAAGTTATAATGGACGGCCCTGACGGGCGGGTTATGGGGGACAGGGAAATCTATTGCCTATGGAGTACGACCTGAGCACTGATCAACTCAGGTGCACTCCAACTGTGCCACTTTGATTTACCAGGACCTTTCAACGGACATGCCATTGAACAAGCCCGTCTTTTCCAGCTCCCGGGGCCGGGACGGGGATTCGAACCCACGACCCGGCGATTCCCTTCGCTCTCCTGCTCCGATGCTTAACCGCCTGAGCTATTTCGGACTCTGTTGACTGGGGCAATATGGCGTTGAATTATATACGATTGCAGAAACGCAGTCTGCGTTAGCTGGTGGTGAAGGGGTTGATGTATCAAGGGTGCGTGTATCAAAAGAAACTCATATAAATCAAAGGGCGGTCCTCGCTGTAAAGTAGACAGATTTTCATGAGCCGCAAAGGTTTTGGAACAGATTGAACTCTTTTAGGAACTAAACTGAATAGAAGCTTTAATTTCAGTGTTGTACCCGCGATGTCTCAAGTTCAGGTCAAAATCGCGTTCGCCTTCTGAGGTACGTAGCACAGACGTAAAACGAAGAAGGGG
This sequence comes from Semisulcospira habei, assembly GCA_036245525.1. Classification (NCBI taxonomy): domain Eukaryota; kingdom Metazoa; phylum Mollusca; class Gastropoda; family Semisulcospiridae; genus Semisulcospira; species Semisulcospira habei. The sequence goes on along the minus strand of BTPG01000002.1, from coordinate 100,241,218 downwards.
GACTCCTTGCAAGAGGCGTAGATTCTCATGAGCTCCTGCGACAGCAGGAGCTCGTGAGAATCTACGCCTCTTGCTGATGGAACATGCTGGTGAAGGTACTGGACCTAACTTCACAGGACGACTCAAACCGCTGGGGGGGGGGGGGGGGGGGGGCATGTGTGTACTTTGACATTGACAGCTTCGAGCTAAATAGGAAGGCTCTTAGCGAGTCGGGTACATGTTTGAGTGTTTTCTGACGTTACGGGAATGTTAACATTGCGTGACAGTTTAGAGTATAGTCCCCGGTAGCAAAACGTCTTCGGACCCACGACGGCCGCAGTGGGACCGCGCACAGCCGTGCGCGGTCCCACTGCGGCCGTCGTGGGCCCGATGACCTTATTAATTTTTTTTTTTATTGGGGTAAGGCGTTTATTTTGCGTTTAGTCACGAATAAACTTGAGCATTAAAAACTCGGTTATTGTGCTAAAACTGATGCGTTCACGTAAAGAGAGAGAGAGATGATGATGATGATGATGAAACTTTATTTATCAACGGTAAAAAAGTTATTTTACAAACTTACCGTTGCTAACATCTACAACATAAAATAGGTTTAAAATAATAATAATAATAAAGACATTATATTTACACACATTATTTCATGCAACAATAATGTTTTAAAAAATAAAAGCAAAATAACAATAAAATAGAGAGAGAGAGAGAGAGAGAGAGAGAGAGAGAGAGAGAGAGAGACAGACAGACAGACAGACAGACAGACAGACAGACAGACAGACAGAGACAGAGACAGACAGAGAGAGAGACAGAGAGAGACAGAGACAGAGAGAGAGAGAGAGAGAGAGAGAGAGAGAGAGAGAGAGAGAGAGAGAGAGAGAGAGAGAGAGAGCGAGAGAGAGAGAGAGAGGAGGAGGAGGAGGAGGGAGAAGTTTTGAACTTGAGATGAACATATTCTGTATTTTGAAACAAAACAGGCTTAGTTGAATGATAAAGCATTCTGAATATACACAAACAATGTTTGTTGCCTTTGCTCATCGGTCATAATTAAAATGTCAATAGAATGTTATCTTTTACACTCGCTCGCTCTCCGTTGGCTGCTCTCTGGCATGACGGTAGAAGAGTTTAAAGAGCTAAAAGTAAAAGTCCTTGAGTTGACAAGATCTTGGTTGGCTCAGATAGAGCTGTGGCGCATGGCTGTGCACGTGACAACTATGAAGCTAAAGTCGGTCGAAAAGGAATTTCAGTAGATGTCCGTGTCCCCCATAACCTGCCCGTTAGGGCCGTTAGTTATCACTCCAGTGCCGAGGACCGTTGAACCCGTTAGATCCTGAGGCTGATTTTCTAAAATTTGCTTTAAATTCCTATGAAGGCTGCATTACAGATTAGGAGACAGATTTTAGTTCAAGGGTGGTGCCAGATAGCTTGGCGCCTCTGGCGCCAAGCTATTCTGGCACCACCCTTAAACTATCAGTCAAATTCACTTTGAGCAATTTGTGTATCAGGAAGATATGGGTTACGTACCATTACGTATAAATCTGAAGACACATTTCAGCATAGTTTGTGTTTGTTATGTCTTGTCGACACACATAATGAACTTCAACAGCAGTTTGGACACGCAGCAAAAGCACACGCGTAATCGCATTTATTTATTCTGGGCTGCCGTTAGCGTGGCAATGTATTTTTAGCTCTTCCGCTCTTTCTCGCACTGATAGCGTAGTATTTCTAGAACGGAGTGGAGTCATTGTCAGGCTACTTGATATAAAGACGGACGTGTGCTGAACTGGATTCTCCTGTGTCTAAATGAACCATAACTAGACCTGTGTGTAGCGTTTCCTGTTACAGAAGTGTCTTTTTAAACAGTTACGGCGGAAGTGGACCTTGAAGCCCCGAAAAAACAACCTATTTGCTCACCAGGGTGTATATTTGCCATTTAATTGCCATTAATATCATAGTTTATTATGATGATCATCATCGTCACCCAGTAATCATTCGTTATCAGCAGCATCAGCATCATCGTCATCATTATATAACAATGGTAAATTAACCTTCAACATAATCGTCCCAATCTTCAACACTGTCGTCAGAAGCGTCATTGTCAAAGTCATCTTCATAATTGCTTTTTAGATCTGCTATCATTTTCTTCATTATGTAGTAAAACTGTTGCCGCTAGGGTTTCACGTGAAAGAAAAACAGAAGATAGTGGTAGAAAACCCTTTAAAATAGAAACAAATAACGACGTTTCGGATCAAAGATCCTTCCTCAGGTGACATGGAAACAAACGTAGAACAGAAAAGAACACCAGAAAGAAAAGACGTCATCCTGTATAGAGAGAATTTAGAATGACGTAAAAAAAAAAAAAAAAAAAAAAAAAAAAAAAAAAAAAAAATCCACACACACACACATAATGACGCAAATACACATGCACAAAACACGTAGCACAAAACTTACGTCTATATACATACACGTCACTGCATACATTCGCATTCACTCGTGCCTACTGCAGCTCACGCACATGCACACACACACACACACACACACACACACACACACACACACACACACACACACACACACACACACACACACACACTATATGTATGTGTGTGTGTGTGTGTGTGTGTGTGTGTGTGTGTGTGTGTGTGTGTGTGTGTGTGTGTGTGTGTGTGTGTGTGTGTGTGTGTGTGTGCATGTGCGTGAGCTGCAGTAGGCACGAGTGAATGCGAATGTATGCAGTGACGTGTATGTATATAGACGTAAGTTTTGTGCTACGTGTTTTGTGCATGTGTATTTGCGTCATTATGTGTGTGTGTGTGGATTTTTTTTTTTTTTTTTTTTTTTTTTTTTTTTTTTTTTTACGTCATTCTAAATTCTCTCTATACAGGATGACGTCTTTTCTTTCTGGTGTTCTTTTCTGTTCTACGTTTGTTTCCATGTCACCTGAGGAAGGATCTTTGATCCGAAACGTCGTTATTTGTTTCTATTTTAAAGGGTTTTCTACCACTATCTTCTGTTTTTATTTTCTTCATTAGTTTTCATATCTAAAATTCCCTTTCAGCAAAAGATCCTCGGCCCGAAATCAGCCTTAGCTAGCCCGCGCACGGCTGTGCGCGGGCTAGCTAAGGCTGATTTCGGTCCGAGGACCTTTTGCTGAGCTGGATTTCGACTTTTTTTTCAGTCACAAAGTTCTCCGTGTTTCGTCAGATGACGAGCAGGCCTTCTCACGTTCAGTCCGTGGTATATCACAAGCTTTTGATGTGAGTATACGTTATCCGTCGACAAATAAATTGCTAATTTATCGTACAATATTATTCAAACAAACTCACTCAAAACTGAGTCACCCCACCCCCACCCCACCCCCACCCCCTCCCCCCTCCCCCTCCCCCCATCCCCTCCCCCTTTAAAAAAAAAGTAGATGACTGCTTAGCGTGTCAAATCAAATAAATGCCCGCCACAGAAAAAAAACAAAAAAACAAACACGCTTACAAAAAACAATTGATGTTGTTCCTAAATAATAATAATAATAATAATAATAATAATAATAATAAGGCAACCAGCCGCCAAACACACTAAACAAAGACTAACAGACAACATGATTAGCAGTAGTAGTAGTAGTAGTAGTAGTAGTAGTAGTAGTAGTAATATTTCTCAACCCCCATCCCATCCCCAACACCCTCCAAGGAAGAAAAAAAAAGAAAAAGAAAAAAAAAAAACGTGCAAAACAAGGGACACAATCGAAAGTCCCTACCCAAGGTTGATGTATACTTCACTTCATTTGAAACGCATGCTGTTACCTTCACGTTTTGCCGCTATTTTCGGCATTGAGCATTCAAAAATGTCAATGATTCGGAAAGCACGGACACTTAATTACAAAAGCATATGTCACGCATGTAGTGCAGGGCAGGGTTTCATGAACTGTCTTTCATCCAAAAATCAGATGACTGCTTCAGTTTATGTTATGGATGTAAATTGTATAGATTTCGACCGGCAAGAGGCATATATTCTCACGAGCCCCTGCACCTGAAGGGGCTCGTGAGAATCTGTGCCTCTTGCAGATGAATGTGGGTGCGACATGTGTATTAAATAAATACAATACATACATAATCAGAAATCTTCATTTGAAAGCAACTTTGGTTAAAAATATTGAAAAGGCAAGGCTATTATGAGAACTTACAATCATGTTTTACACTCGAATGGCCTTCCGCTCAGAATCAGTCCACCGTGATATTTGATTTACTTCACTGCCGGGAAAAAAGAACACCATCCGACTACAAGAGGTATAGATCCTCATGAGCCCCCGCATTTGCGGGGGCACATGAGGATCTATGCCTCTTGCTAAACCCCCTGTGTCCATGTTCCTTTCACGGCTTCAAATCATTGACGTTGAAGTGAGTTACAATGATTTCTGAAACACAGTATGCGTCCACCGGCAGAAAAGATTTAAATAGATACATGTAAAGTGAAAGCGTATCTATTTTTAGACTGTGAACATCAAGGTCGAACGTATCGAAAGGAATGTGCATAAATAAAGAAAAGCAGCTAATGACCACAAAATTGATTTTGTCTTTATGTGCTTGAAATATTAGTACGTCATTTTATTCAAGTATATTTTTTATTTAAAAAAAGAGGGTTAAGGCATAAGAGGGAGAGACAGGAGGTTCTTGAAAACGAACTATTTTGATATTTTTTAATCTTTACCATTTTGGGTCAAATCTGATATATTTTCTCTCATCAGATTGACATCTGGTCGAGGAACCCACGTTCTGCTGACATCATGGTTGGACCTCTACATTTGGACGACGTTCAAAGGACAGTAACAAGTTCTGGACTTACAAGTGAACTATTAATTGACAACGTGCAAAAGTAAGTCTAGTGATTAACATTTTTAAAAACCGTGTGTTATTCGTTTTTTAAAAAAAAATGTTCTTGCTCATAGATGGATGTAATTATGTTCTGTTGTTAATTTTAAGAATAATGTCAGTCTGTTTTGTCCATAGTCTTGACGTAGTTTCCCCCCCCCCCCCCCCCCCCCCCCCCGTAGGTGGGACTTATCTTCTCTTCTCTTGGTAGAAGCATTATTTTCTTCGCATGTAATATTTTTGTTCATGTTCGTCTTGTGTTACTGTAAAAGTGAGGTTTATTTTGCAACGAAAGGCAACAAAAAACGAACGAGCGCGAAATCACGGCGGATAACCAGCTTGTTCCATAAGAAAAGACAACACTCCAAACATCTCCAAGAGGCATAGATCCTCATGAGCCCGGAGGGCTCATGAGGATCTATGTCTCTTGGAGATTTTTGGAGTGTTGTCAGTCCGTCGTGATTTCGCTCGTTCGCTGTTGCGAGTCGTTCTTCGCGAACGAAACCTCAGCGATAATCCACGTCTTGTCCAATGCGTCCCTCGCATTGTTTGCTTTTTCCATCTCACTCAGCAGCATCTGATGTGTTCTTTTCTGAACAGACTGTTAGACGACGATTACCTGGACAGACGTCGCACAAAGCGTGCCGCGCAACCTGACGTCACCAACACGTATCTTAGGTACAATGAGGTATGTTATATATGTCAAATTTTTGTGTAGACGTCACTCATACTTGGCGGATGGATGGATGGATGGATGGATGGATGGATGGATGGATGGATGGATGGATGGATGGATGGATAGATGATTGGTTGATTGGTTGGTTAGTTGGTGGGTTGGTTAGTTGGTCGGCTGGCTGGTTGGATGTTTGGTTGGTTGGTTGGTTGACAGACTTGTTTGGTATTTTTCAGGACGAAACTCTTTATCGTTTGCACCGTCGCACACAGAAAACAACAACAACAACAACAACTACAAAAACAAAAACATTTAAGAGTCAACACCTAAAAATACCACGTACATTTATGACCAAACAATTTCATGACAGCGTTAGGGAACTGCCTTATTAGCTTGACGCCTGTACTATAGGGGCGCCAAACTAATCAGGCAATACCATTGGGTTATGGTTAATTTGGTTAATCTCTCCTAAATAGTTTACGATAGAGTATTCGGAGTCAGTATTTTAACACTGTACTGTCTCTTTTCACAGATCAACGATTTTCTGACCCGTGTGAGCAGCACAGCGACAAGTGCTGACGTCACGCTGGGATCTTTGGGCCAATCTTTTGAAGGACGAGACACGAAATACGTAAAGGTATGTATACAGTCTGCTGCCATGCCACTTTGTGAAATTATCATTCATTAGTATATATTAACTGGTTAGTTCCGGGTTTAACGTCCACGGCACCGAAGTGATGATGGACGGCCCTGACGGGCGGGTTATGGGGGACATGGAAATCTATTGCCTATGGAGTACGACCTGAACACTGATCAATTCAGGCGCACTGCAACTGTGCCACTTTGATTTAGGAGGTCCTTTCAACGGACATTCTATGGAACAAGCCCGTCTTTTTTCCCTCAGGATACAAACTGGTCTCAGCAAAAGACATAGATACTCATGAGCCCCCGCGCATGCGGGGGCTTATGAGGATCTATGTCTCTTGCAGTTGGATCGTGTTGACTTATTCTCAATTTTCATAGGACATGCTATTGCACAAGCCCGTCTTTTTTCCCTGGATTTCGAGTCCAGCTACCGGGGCCGGAACGGGAACTAACTGCTTCTCTCACACTGGTTGTCTCCTTCGTTCGCTGCGCTGAACAGGGCAGCAAATCGAGGGAGACATCCAGTATGCTGTCCCCCTTGGAGGTGAGGCCGAGATGACATACTGTCGTTTCACTGGTTTCAAGGTCAGCGGAAGCACTGACCTCAACTGCTTGCGTCCGGTTCAGGGCAAGATAGGGGGGGGGGGTGAGGGTGGGTGTGTGTGTGGGGGGGGGAGGGGTGGTGGTGGTGGAAAGGGTGGGGAGGGGGAATCACTGCGCTCGGAAAGGCCCATACGCGCTCCAGCTCACCCATCTAGAAGTCTTCGCAGAGTTCTTGTGTGTTTTGTCCTTGAACAACAAGACCCATGGATGTTAAAATATAGTGTTTTTCAAACTTTGACTGACGTACTCGGTTCACGGACCTTATCATTGCTTAACCCCTTCGCTGCCCGAGAAGAATTCAGTGAACACCACCCAGATTCCTTATAACTATCTGTGATTAAAAATGTTTTCAGATCCAGGAGAAGAACGTTAACCGCCGTGAGAAATATACTATCGTCATCGACGCCGGCATTCACGCCAGAGAATGGATTGCCCCCTCCGTGGCCCTCAACGTCATCAACAAGGTATAGCGTACTTCTAAGACTATGCTGCAAGTGAAAGAGACCAATGCTAGAAATGTTGTGTGCTGGTTTGTGACTTTGGACCTTACGGCTTCCAGTCGTAAGGTCCAAAGTCACAGACCAACACACGACATTTCTTGAATTTATTTTTCTCTATTATCCGGAACTTTGACAGTCACGTCTGAACCTTGCGTTTTGTTTTCTTTTTAAAATAATCATGCCTGTTCATCTTGATCCCACAGCTGGCCTTCAACCCTGAGAATGATCCGGAAGTGAAAGAAATGCTGGAGATGTTTGACTGGGTTATTGCCCCTACTATTAACCCGGATGGATACGAGTTCAGTCATTCATCAGTAAGTTGATTTTTTTTTTTACAACATAACATATTTGAAATTTTGTGAATGTGATATTTTTTTCATTGATTGATTATTTTTTTCTCAACTGTTTGTTCTAATGGATTTGTTATACTGCTTGATTTTAAAAAACAATCAGAAGGACCGTGCTTGCAAGGAAAGACTCCAAAGGAAAACTAATTATTCATAAATAAAATATTTAGGTTAAGATTAGCCGGGGTCTTTTGCTGGTTAATGGTCAAAACAAATTTCGCAAAAGACATTTGTTTCATCGGCCACCAGTACAATGGAAGTCATGCTTTTCACAAACATGTACTTACTGTCTTTTGCCTTCACAGGGTAAAGGTCTTTTCACCATCAGTGCGCTACATATAGACTATTACATCGGTGAAAGGAAAACGGAAAATAGAGGATGAAAACCCTTTAAGTTAGAAACATGAAACACGACGTTTCGGATCAAAGATCCGAAACGTCCGATTTCATGTTTCTAACTTAAAGGGTTTTCAACCTCTATTTTCTGTTTTCCTTTCACAGGAAACCCTTGTGGCAACAGTTTTACTACATTCTTACTTCGATGTTTGGGTGATACTGAGAATCTTACTCGAGTGGTTTTAAAACCTTATCCTACTAGCGAAAGCGAGTAGGATAACGTTTTAAGACCACGATGTAAGAATCTATTTCTTACTCACTTTTTTCTTTGCTTTAACTCCGATGTGAGCTGGTTTTCGACATACGCCTAATCACAACACAGCCGCCATTGTGTCTTTGCAAAGATTTTGACGTAATTTGCTTTGTAATGTGACGTGAATATTTTGGATGCCAGACAAATGTTGCTAATAGCGCAAAAGTGACGCCAGAGTGCCAGTGAAATGATGTCATTGCGCGTGAGCTGAAAGTAGGTCAAGTTTCAATATTGCGTCTGCCCATACCTTTTTGTTGACCAGACTTTGATTTTGTGCACACTTGGCCGTTCACGCAGCACGGCTATAGCGCACACACGCGGATTTTTTTTTTTTCACCGGTCATCCGTCGTTGTGAGAAGCCGAGACATAAAGGTGGCCAAGCACAGCAAGAGGCATAGACCCTCGAGAGCCCCCGCAATTGTTGGGGCTCTCGAGGGTCTATGTCTCTTGCGAGTTGTGTTTTAACTCTTGCCGTGTCCCGGTAGTAGGAGAATTAACGTTTTAACTCTAAATTTGTATTTTCAGTCTGCCAACCGCCTTTGGAGAAAAACCAGAACCACTGTCCACAGTAGTCTGAGTGGGTGTGCCGGGGTGGATGTCAACAGAAATTTTGGCTTCGACTGGAATCCAAGTAAGTCAGTATTTATCTGGATCTGGTTATTAGTGGCAGCGCAATACATTTGCAAGAGGCGTAGATTCTCATTAACCCTCGCATGTTGCGTTGGCTCATGAGGATCTGTGCCTCTTACTATTATATAATGCTGAGCCATATTTTTGGCTGACAACCGGCAGATGTGATCACAAGACCGGAATCAAAATGTCCGAGGTGTTAGCCGAGGAGAACTTTATTTGGGTCGAGTACTACATCAGTCCGTTATCTGCACTACATCAAGCAAATTATGGCTTAATATAATGTATGTACCCAGTCCAAAACAAACTTTACCTTCGTCTCGCGTCCTTCGCTTTGCGGCTGATTTAGGAGACTAAACCCTGCCAGCGATTGCGTACTATTAATTTGCTTGGTATATACAATTTATTAGTTCACTGATGTGTGAAAGAAGGGAAAAAGTTATGGACTGGGTACATGCTTTTATATATCGTGCGGGCGTTTAGTTTTCGATTATTTTTATTGGTAGTATCTTTTTTTTTAAATTCAAATTATATTTTGCCGTGGCCGTGACTGTTAAATGCTTCTTTGTTTTTCTTTCTGAAATCACAGCATGTATAACACTTTCACGTTTAAAACAGCAATGTGGAGATGAATCGGTCACGACAGTTTAGTGGTAGTGCCACACAATCTTGGCTCTTGTGCCACTCGAAAAATCTTGCTTTCAACAGGCGTATACTGTATCTTTTTAACCCCTTTCCTTAAACTGGACGCACGTTTTGCCTCTGAAATCTTTGTTCTTCCAACGACCAAAAGTTATAACCGTCCAATGAACAAGGATACAAACTGGTCTCAGCAAGAGACATAGATACTCATGAGCCCCCGCGCATGCGGGGGCTCATGAGGATCTATGTCTCTTGCAGTTGGATCGTGTTGACTTATTCTCAATAGTGAATGGGTTAATCCGAGCTGACAGAGGACGATGTAAACTGATTTTCTGTTCTTCGTCTCATGTTTAGGCATCGGTGGCAGCACAAACCCTTGCAGTGACATCTTCGCCGGACCCAAACCCTTTTCCGAGCCCGAGTCTCGAAATGTCCGGGACTGGCTGACAGGACTGAAGGACAAGGCCAAGCTGTATCTAACCATGCACGCTTACGGACAGTTCATGCTGTACCCGTACGGCTCCAACGCCAGCCGATTCAGAGAGGAAGAAAGTCTCATGGTAAGCTTCGTAGAAAAACAATTGTGCATAAATATGATAGTTGTAGATGCCGCTAGTGGAAACGCAGACAGTGTTAATATCTGCCTTACGAGGCAAAGACAACAAGTACATTTGGTTATTTTAAAAAGCGAAATTTTCATTGTAATACAATAACAAGATCAGGATTTCATCCCAAAGTCTACCGTATTGTTTGGAGGTCACATGCGTTTATCGTTTAGGAACATTTAGAGTTGTTCATATTTTTAGGCTTATTATGCTGATCCATTCCCCTCCTCTCTAAGCCAACCTCTGATTAACACACACGTCGGCGCACACAAATAAAGACTGACACACGGCGCTTCCCGCCATTAGTACTCTTTGGGGGCTCGTGTAGCGTCAGGAATTCATCTCCCTCTACTCTAACCCACCCTCTGATCCACATGCACACACACACACGCACACACACACACACACACACACACACACACACACACACACACACACACACACACACACACACACACACACACACACACACACGTAAATAAAGACCGACACACGGCGGCGATTCCCGCCACTCGTAAGCTCTGTGATTTGGCGTAGCATAACTTTTCTGAAGAAGAATAATAGCACGAGCAGCGAGATGTCGGCACTTCAAGCTTCACGTCATGGCATCATTAGTCCTACGACGCCATGTTCATAGTGACGACTCGATGTTATACGTCAGTCATCGCAGTAGTAACATTTGACGTATTAGAAGATCAGACTTTGCAATTTTCTTGCTGATTTTCACACCTAGAGCTTACAGATAACAATTTGACCTAATTCTACCCCAGACAAGGGACACACAGTTTTATGCAAACACTGTTTATGAAAGAAGAAAAAACTACCAAGTGAGTAGGAAAAGCACTGTCAAGGGAGAGAAGTGTGCATGATAGACCAATGATCATAGATCTACTTTGGTCCAAGCACACAAAAAAAAAAGATAGGAAAGAGGGGGCCGCTAAGTAAGAGACTGAAAGCAATGCATATGGAAGCCCCCCCGAAAGGGGGTGTATCACATATCCACTGTTCCAGCCCCTAGGTGCATGGAAATTTAAATCTAGGTCCCCCAAGTGGGGGTCCAGATATTGAGCCGGTGTGGACAGCTGTTTCGGTCTTGGCGACCTCGTCAGCACACCATCGGCAATACTGGAGGAAGAGAAGGAATTTCTGCTTACCTGCAAAGAAGACCACATTTTACTGTGGTTTCTGCAGGGGCATACATTCCATGCCTCCACCTAGAGCCAAATTTCCATGCACCCTAAGAGAGAACCTACTAAAAAGGGGGAAGGGGTTGCAGTCGAAATTGTAGTAAAAAAATAGACCGAAAGGGTTGACTGCCAGTGCTTGTAATTTAGAAAAAACTACCAAGTGAGTAGGAAAAGCACTGTCAAGGGGCTGGAACAGTGGATATGTGATACGCCCCCTTTCGGGGGGGCTTCCATATGCATTGCTTTCAGTCTCTTACTTAGCGGCCCCCTCTTTCCTATCTTTTTTTTTTTGTGTGCTTGGACCAAAGTAGATCTATGATCATTGGTCTATCATGCACACTTCTCTCCCTTGACAGTGCTTTTCCTACTCACTTGGTAGTTTTTTCTAAATTACAAGCACTGGCAGTCAACCCTTTCGGTCACTGTTTATGAAAATCAAGCGGGTATTAATTAGAAGATAGTTTGTTTGTTTTTTCGTAAAAGAAAAATTAAAGTTATGTTAGCTGTTTTACAAATTACTCCCGAAAGAGTCGTGCAGACAATTGTCTGATTCTCACACCTAGGGCATACTAGCTCGTAAACAAAGCGCATACCAAGGTACAGCGCTTGACGGAGTCCCTGCTATGTTAAAAACGTGTAGGAGTGGTGGCGCACACATACCTGACAAAGGAGGAAGAAAATAAGGCCTAATATTAATGCTATACAGTGTCCAAAGCTGTTTTGCTACTTGAAAGTACGTTGCAACTTTGAAGCAAAACGTCGCCGTTTAACGCTTGTCTTCGAAGCAGCCCACTCGGGACAAGACGCCATCTTGGTTTTGTAAATTTGCGGTGGAAATCACTTCAGATGAAATCATGAGATCGGTCATGTGATCCCAGTCTAAGAATAGTAACGCGCGTGCAAATGGAAATCAGCTCATGCATAAGGAATCGAAAGAGCAGACGACAATACAAAATATTTATGCGTTTTAAGTTCGTCTGATTGTCTGTTGTTTACCATAGTAGGTGTGTGTATGTGTGTGTGATGGCCTCTTTTGCCTACTGTGGCAGTAGCTTGTAGACCAAGCCCATACCAAGGAACAGCGCTTGGAGTCCCTGCCGTATGTTAAAAAACGTGTAGGAGTCGTGGCGCGGCGCTAAACGACAGAAATATTTTAAAAAAGAAAGGAAGAAACCAGAGAAGCAACCTACCTGGTGCTCTTATATCACCATAAACTCACGTAGAAGGTTTTATTAAATGCACAAGCCACTATCAGCTACTACGACGTGAACAATTTCAGACCTTCCGCAATTTTGTCCACAAGAAATTGAGGAATTTGGGCGGACAAATAGATTCCACGTCATTAGCATATACGATGGTAACAAGAAAACATTGACTTTATATTCTTGTTAATAATTCTTTGTCGCCTCATTCGTGCAGTACATATGAAAACATTGTACTCCTTGTGAAGGCTCTTTTCGGGAAGAAAAATAAAAATACTAAGTAATTTTGCAGCAACAGCGGCGGAGATACAAGCATCACGTGTTCAAAATTGAAGATTTCTTCCGGTCTAGCGACGAAAACAACTTACCCTAAGCAACTGATCCGCTCCGATTCTAGTGTGCGCCATGACACCTACAATCAATTTAAACCTTCCGAAAGCGTGAGGATCCAAATATATTGTGCGCCACCACCATCTTATCAGCTAAGTTAGTGCGCCACTGATTTTCAGTAGCTGGCTTCGGGGCCTCGGTTCTAGAGCTCAAAAAATAACTGAGGCCCCGGCCGGTGTTAAGGGCATACAGGTCACAATTGACCTAATCGTACCCGACAGCCGAGACAAACTGTAGGCTACTGTAAATACTGTAAATGAAAAATCATGCAATTATTAATGAGAAGATTGTTCTTGTTGTTGTTGTTCAGTTTGTTTGGTTGTTTTTTTGTATTGTTTTTTGTTTTGTTGGTTTTTATTTTTCGTAAAAACGATTCTATTGTTTTAAGATTAACCCCAAATTCGTGAAATCAATCCCGAAAACGAAAAAAAAAAAATCATAAAATATTTAATTTTCACTCAAACATTCTAGAGGTACAATGCTGGTTGACGAACTCATTCAATATGTCCCTTTTATCTAGCTATATCAAAAATATCTAGTAAAAATAAGAGAAATTACGGACTCCTGTGTGGATCAACTGGTTTTTTTAAACGGCCGTTTTCTCGCTAATGAGCATAAAAAACAACAACAAAAAAACGCCTCGAGATTACTCTTTTAGGGACAATATCATACAATTTCAAGCTTGTCCGTCCTCAAACGCGGGCTCTAATCGCTGTCACATACACGCACACGCACGCACACACACACACACACACACACACACACACACACACACACACACACACACACACACGCGGCGCTTTGGCGCCAAAAAGACGTTCTCTAGCAAGATTTGCGTAGCTAGACGTGACGTCATTTTTATCTTGTTACTTCTTTGCCAGAATGTTTGCCCCGGAATGCTCCGGGGCATGGTCCGTAATGCGCTCCGCACAGCCCCATTTCAAAGTCTACCGTATTTTCGATACGGTAGAGAAGAAAAAAATGTCGCTTTCGCAAAAAAGACTTGCTGCATGTCTGTTTACCTTCATAGGGTAGAAATGGGTTGTTTGTTGGCATTGTCTTGGATGTAGACTGCTACAATATGCTATCATAAATTTAACGTCACATGCAGTATTTTTGAAAATATAGGACATCATAATCTGATGTCGTCATTAATAACTTGACCTACAACGCTAGAACGTGGTGAAAACACATGATATCAATTTGTTGTAAAAATATTACAAGCTCTTCACTTGTACTACCTGGAACAAATACGAATAAATGACGTCACACGCAGTGCACGGGACGTCAAATTATGACGTCACGTCTTCTTCGACTTGATGCCAGTATGCATCCGAGGGTGAGACGGTTTTGTTGATCTTTGTTTCTCTTCTTCAAACAAATCGTTTAACCTCTTTAGTGCATAAAAAGGACGCTACCCAAATGCGAGAAGCTTAGATCCTCATGAGCCCCTGCAGTTGGATCTGTGCCTCTTTTTGAAAGCGCTTTTCAATCATATTCTTTTGACGACTGAAGATCATTCACGTTGAATTTAAAATGATTTCGAAAACCCAGTCGGCCTCCGCTAGCAGTGAATGGGTTAATGCAATGAGGGGATGGATGGAGACATTACGGTTTGTTTCTCTTCCAAAAAAAATATCTTGATAATTGGGCAATCTGTGTTGCAGATCTCAGTGGCTAATGCTTTTGCCAACGAACTGAATAACAGAGGACGTAGATACCAAGTGGGCAACTCTGCAGCCACGCTCTGTAAGTCTGCCTGTGTGTTATCCTATTATTATGTGTTGATTGGTTTGGTTGGTGGTTTTGTGTGTATGGATCTGTGGGCAAATGAGTGGATAGGCTGGTGGTTGTGGTGTGGTGTGCTGTGCTATGCTGTGCTGCGCTGTGAGATGCCGTGCTGTGTTGTGCTCTTGTGAGGTGTGGTGTGGTCAGTGTTGAGTTGCGTTGAGACGGTGAAGATGCGCTGAGCTGCACTGCTCTGTACCGTCTTGTTTTGTCTTGTCTTGTCTTGTCTTGTTTCGTCTAGTCTTGTTTCGTCTCGTCTCGTCTGTTCTTGTCACGTCTCGTCTCGTCTTGTTTTCTGTTGCTTTAGGTTTGTCTTGTGCCGCCTAGAACCATTAACATCTCTTGCAAACCGTATGTCAAAACGCTCCCAATTAGGCCTACTTACATTGCGCTGCATTCAACCAGTACACACCAATCAGTCAATTAATCAGAACTTATAGTCAAGCACTCACTCACTCAGTCCATCCATCAATCAATCAATCAATCAATCAATCAATCAATCAATCAATCAATCAATCAATCAATCAATCAAGCAAGCAAGCAAGCACTGATTCAGTCAGTTGGTAACAAGCCTATTTACATAACAGTTATTACTCACATTGCTGTAATTACGCGTCATTTCTTCGCAAATTCTGACGTAGATTGTCCTGTACATACGTTGTAAAGCCCATCGCATACCGCGTAATTGGCGATTATAGAGTTGCCTGTTACACGGTATACGGCGCTGCAGACGACTTAAACTGATGACTATGCAAATAGACCCTGCTGCTGGGGGGTCAGACGACTACGCCAAGGGCGCACTGAACATCACCCTGTCCTACACTCCGGAGTTCAGCCCGTCCTCAGAAGACCCGGAAGTAAAGGCCGACTGGAGGAAAGGCTTCCTACTCCCTTCTCGTCAGATTAAGGGAGTGGTGGACAGCGTCTGGAATGGCGTGAAAGCCATGTCTATTAGGGTCTATAAGGAATACGGTTTTCCATGCTACGACGGCGGCAGTGATGTTGAAAATTAGACGACGAGCAAGCCGCCGCAAGCTCCTGATTATCATAATAATTATTAACCCATTCAGCCCTGACGCACTAAAGCGGGAGATGGGTCGACCATGAATAATTCAAGGGTAGTGCCAGATTAGCTTGGCGCCTGTCGGCGCCATGCTAATCTGGCACTGCCCTTGAATTGTCATGGTCGATCCATCTCCTGCAACTCGTACATAGTCATTAGATGACGCCTCCAAAATTTGGGAAATACGGTCGTCGGGCTGAATGAGTTAATGTCTTTATTTCAAGTTAGTGTCAACTTCTTGTGAAAGGCAAATATACTAGTGCGGAAAATCAAACGCGTATGTTCATTTCATTTATTTATTAATATTTTTTATTTTTTATTTATTTTTTGGGTGCGCATTTTTATTAGAAAATATCAGATGTGCACAGTTAAACCCTTCATTGCAAAGAACTACAACTACAACTCCGTGTGTATCCATGCTCCTTGAACGTTTGTGGCCTTTGGTCGTTAGAATAAACAAAGATTTCAGAAACTAAGTATGCGTCCAGTGGCAGAGAAGGGGTTAATGCCATTTGCTTTATGTAAATGGAAACTGACGTTTTAACCCCTTCACTGACAGCGAACGCAGATTCAACTTCAACGTCAAAGACACCCACAAGCCAAAGGAACGTGGAAACAAAGTGTTTTCAGAGAGAGGCATAGACCCTCATGAGCCCCCCACCCACCCACCTCCCGCAACTGCGGGAGGCTCCGAGGATCAGAACCGCTTACAGTTGGATGATATAAGTGTTCATTTTTTTCGTCAATAAAGGTGTTAAGCTCACTGCATATCACTGCAATGCGGATGAATAAGGTGCCATATTTTCAGAACACTTGTACATATCTTTTTCGCGAATTTGATCGGTTTTTGCTGTAGACGCCATTACATGCTCCATTATATATATATAAACGAATCTCGAGTCAGATCACGCAGAAAGTTCGGGATCATCGTAATCCGGACGTTGTACTTCCTCGGGTAAGTTAGCTCATTGGATTTTAACGTTAACAGGATACTAAAGTCATCTCATGTGGCGGACATGCTCGAATAATCAAAACAAACTTTTGCATGTCAAACTCTCCTCTTATTTTTAAATTTATTTTTATTACTTTTTTATCTTCGGTAATTTGTTGCAAATTATTGCGCATTTGTATTTGAAGAAAGGATCACTGCGGACTGTGCTGGATTTTATCAGGATTTGATTTTCTTGAGTGTCATTCGGTTTGGTCTTATCGTTTATCTAACTATCTACGTCCAAGCTTGCATGTTTGCTACTTTTTTTTTTTGCTGGCGTGTCTGTTCTCGTCTGTTCTCTGTTGATTGTCATTTTATCTGTTTGCATGTCTGACGGGGTTTCTTTGTGTGTCTATTTCAGGGGTCCGTCTTGATTGTTTTGTGTGTATCAGTTTCTGTTTTAATAATATAATAATAATAATAATAATAATAATAATAATAATAATAATAATAATAATAATAATAATAATAATGAGTACTTGTATAGCGCCTAACCTCAGATATTAGAGCTCTAGACGCTTAACAAAAGCTAATTGTACCAAAAAAACTAATCACAAAAACACGCAATTTACAAAAAATATTAAAACAATTAAAAACAAAAATACAACGCACTAAATAAACAATATATACACAATCACCATTCAAAAATGCATATTATGCATTCAAGGAGGTGTTGCGCTAATAGACTTATCCCACACTTCAAACTGAAAACACCGTCCCCTCTCTTCTATTCAAATGTATTACAGCATGCCAATATCGTATTGTCGAAGCCACCACATCAATCAGTAAATCCAATCAATAGTTGGTATAAAAGCACACATCAGTCCACACAAGGTTTGGGCGTAAAGGGGCACGTTCACATCACAGCAGTTGTTAATTAGTTATTCCGGTTTCACGCCAAGCGGGCAGCTAAGACTATCTGAAGGCAATCACATCATAGCAGATATCAATGTGACATACATCATGGAACACAAAAAGATAGTTCCAAAGTCAAGTAAAGTCTCAGTGGAGCTCACGTGCGTTTTTCTTTTAAGAACATTCAGAGTTGTTCATATTTTAAAGATTATCCTTCTGTTCCATTTCCCTCCTCTCAAAGCCAACCTCTGATCAACACACACGCCGGCGCACACAAATAAAGACGGACACAGCGCTTCCCGCCATTAGTACGCTCCGTGGGTTGGTGTAGCGACAGGAACTCTGAAGAAGAAGAATAGCACGAGCAGCAAAATGACGTCACTATAAGCTTCACGTCATGGCATCGCTGGTCTCACGACGCCGTGTACACTGTGACGAATTTGATATTTCACATCACTCATCCGAAAGGCACGCTCTTCTAGAGCTAGCTGACCTGTTTTGTTCAGTCCACACAGCCTCTTCCAGCGCTGTTTGATGGGAGTAAATGCTCCAAAACTTGCAAAAATGAATTAATTATTATTGAAAAGGTTGAAGAGGTACAACGCTGGATTACGAACTCATTCAGCAGTATCTCCGGCCCTTTCACCCCCCACTCCACCCCACCCCCTCCCCCCGCCTGATCCGCACGGCAATGGTACACACAAACACAAACCGCAGAATGGCACACACAAACACAGACGGCAGACACGCGGCGTTTCCTACTGGTTATACGTTCCGTGGGCTGGCGTAGCCACAGCGATTTTGAAAAATAAGGTGGAATGGCCCACGCCCACAAAGCTTTTTCTGTATGAGCTTGCATGTATATTCCACCTTTTCCACAATACGTTCGCAAATATCATTCAAAAATAAATGAAGGAGAACATCGCGCCAGCTCATACACATGTAAAACACCGAAGTGCTGGTGATTTGCGTCAATTAGGAACATTGTATAAAACACCGACGCGTTTGGTGCTTTTACGTCACCGGCACCGCCACTATTTGATTCTTCTGATGAAATCAAGAGTCTTACGTTTGACATTTTTTTCCGCATTGAACTTTTATTTTCGAAAAGGTTAAAGAAATACAATGCTGGCTAACGAACTCACCCAATGTCTTTCTACAAATTAGACATATCCAAAATTTCAAGTGCATATAATCAAAATTGCTGACTCTAATCTGGGTCAACCGACTTTTTATGTCTTCAATGCGACATCCAATTACAATATACTCGGAGGCTCTCTTAGCCACCCACTTAATAAAGTATTTTGCCAAATTACATGTTTGTGCGTAGAGTAATATTGGAGATTCTCATGTTTACATACATACGCACACACATACGTACGCACATGCGGTGCTTCGCACCAAATCGGCGTCCAACAGCAAGGTTAGAGTAGCTAGACGTGACGTCATTTTTATCTTGTTACGTCTTCCAGACCATGAGCCCCGCCCGCCTGTTATGTCCTTTGCATTCTACGGAACGCGCTCCGACCAGCCCCGTCCTAATGAGTCTACCGTATTTTGAATACGGTAGACAAAAATGTACAATAAAGTAGTTATCTGAATGGTATGGCTATGAAAATCGTTTATGACTATTGTTTGAAGGCCCACTACCGCCGTAACTGTTCGAAGATACACTTCTGTAACAGGTGGTTACAAAACTCTGCACACAAGTCTAACTCTGGTTCATTTAGACACAGAACAATCCAGTTTAGCACACGTCGTCTTTATATCAAGTAACCTGACAATGGCTCCACTCCGTTCTGTAAATAGAACGCTATTAGTACGAGAAACTGCTAAGAATAGACTGATTGGCACGCTTAAGGTTGCGCAGAATAAATAAGTGCGATTACGCGTGTGCTTTTGCTGCGGCGTTGAACTGCTGTTAAAGTTCATTAGGTGTGTCGACAAGGCAACACAAACACAAATAGCGCTGAAATGTGTCTTCAGATTTATGCGTAATGGTACTTTAACCGGCCCGGTAGAGTATAGATCTGTACATGACTTGATTTTATTGATCAATTGATACTATAAACAATCTGGCAAACATGCGTGGGATCTGAAGAAAACTATGTGGAACCACAGCCTAAGTCAGAGAAAACCGACTGAAGTGCTCGGCGTAAAAACTCCCACTCCAGGTTCCTTCCACTTGGTGGCTGCTGGGGTGGAGGGTAGGTCAAGTCAAGTCATGTTCACAAACAATATCCTATGCTGAAAAGAAAAGGGAAGACTGCCAGTGCTAATATTTTAGGAAGATCACAAAGTAAAGTAGGTAAAAGCACTGTCAGGGGAGAGAAGTGTGCATATCTCAGTTCAAGTTAACATGGCCGGAGGCCATTCGACCAAACAACTGGGCTCTGGTTCCTGAATAACCTCTCAGTCTATAACTCAACGGACAGAGAAAAAAGGTCCCTGAATTCCGGCAAGTATGAGTGCGAGTCAGTTATCATCAAGCTGTCGTGAGAGATATCTGGCACATATCAAACCCGCCGCGAGCGTATTTCCTCCCCTCCTTTTTTGCTCATGCGACTCCCTGCCTGACCAAAAGCTTTTCGGGTTTTTCAGTTCACGGTGGATAGTACGACTGTGTCTTCACTTATACCGTGTATACACTATTTAGTTATAACCATTTTTACATTTTATTATCACTAGGCTGTTGTTTTCTCTCTCTCTCTTAATAAAGTTTAATTTCATCTCTCTTTCTCTCTCTGAGAATGTTGTAGTTTAGCAAGGACAAACACGAAAAGAGGCCTGTGCGCCTATTGTTTCCAAAAAAATGCGGTTTACCCGTACACGCACTAAAAAATTCTAATGTTCATTTTTTAAAAATGAAGTTGATGCGAATTTTCAATGATTTCACACAAGTTCACCTTATTTTGAGCACGCAGTCAAGGAGACAAGGGACAAAAAGGAAGGGACTAACGGGGACGGCTGCGTCTGCCGTCCGCTGTAATATAAACAATTCCGCGGTAACGCGGATGCTAAGGAGCTCGTGGGGCCATGTGTTTTTGGAGCTGTAGCGACTACCTCAGTTCAGAGTAATCTGTGTCCGTTGAGTTATAGACTGCTCTCACCGAACGACTTTGTTTTGACGAGAGGGATACGTAGGACTCGAGAGTCGGCAGCAGAGCGCAACTGAATTTTGTCTTGAGGGCGTGTACATCTGGCGAAGAGAGTCAAGGTAGTACAGTGTGCAGGAACAGGTAATACAGCTGCGGCAGTGAGTCACGCATTAAATTTTATACTGAATCCTAGCTGTTACAGGTAACCAGTGAAGAGAAGAGTAGACAGGTGGGGTGTGATATGATCCGATCTAGAGACTCAACCTAGCTGCTGAGTTTTTAATTTTCTGGAGTCAACCAATCAGACACTGAGAACAGCCAGCCAGCAGAGCATTGCAGTAGTCTAATTTTAAAAGCGCAAACCGGCAGGTACTTTAGTTGCTTCAGATGTCAGATAGTGGCGGACTGGAGCATGACGTCGCAGTTCAGTATAGGCGGGTCTGCAAACGTTGTTCACATGAAGGCGCATTTAAATTTATTTCAGCCGTTGCAAAATGTTACGTTTTCTGAACACATTTTTTCTTAGTTACTTTGTTCAAGCGGCCATGTTGTATGAAATAAAATAAAACTGGCACAGAGGTACTATTAACAATATAAATATCAGAACACAGCGAATAACACTCAAATGCAAGAGGCATTGATCATCATGAGCCCCCGCGAAAGCGGGGCTCATGATGATCAAAGCAGTAGTCTCCAATGCACATCTGGTGCCTGATGCATGTGATTTATTTATTTGAAGATTTCAGTGACATGTTACGCCCCTGGAATTGAAGGAATTACGATAGTTTGTGTTTTTGTTATTTTATTAGTTGTGTTTTATTTTTTTATTTTTTTTAATATTTTTTTTAGGGTTCTCTTTTGTTTCTTATCTTCCTAAGTTCCGGAGAAAGACATGGGTTATATAAGAGACCTGATCCATTCAGAATGGAAATGATTGTCTTATTCTATACCTGCGTATTTCTCTGTGGGCTGGCGATTGGGTGCCTGATAGGCGGGGGCAGGGGATCTAGTTGTCTGTCCAGCGCTGTGATTCCCCTTGGTTTGAGTACTGACAATTCTGCCAGCGCTAGCCTCACCTATCTGGTTTGTGATTATCTTCCTGTTGTTTGTTTACATTTTCTTGATAATCTAGTTTATTCTCAGCCTTTATCTTTTTTATTTGCCAGCATGTGGTTTGGGCCCGCATGTTTCATTTTCCTTTCTTCTCACTGCATGTGTTCAGATCCGTCAGCGGGGGGTTCCGACGATTACGCAAAGGGCGCGCTGGGTATAACACTGTCATATACCCCGGAACTGTCGCCAGCCTCTTCCAGCCCTGGCTTCACCCTCCCTCCGACAGACATCGCCCCAGTAGTCAATGACCACTGGTCCGGCATCAAAGCGATGGTGAGAAAAGTGTTCGAAAAGTATGGGTACCCACAAAGCAGTAGCACCACCACCACCACCGTCGCCGCCGCCGGCAACCGTGACAGCAACGGCAATCCGAGCAGCAGCAACACGGCTGTGACAAACACAAACACTGGCAGTGGCGGCACCAACACCGACACAGGCTACATTCAGTTCGGAGGGATCGTGCCAGTGACTATCAACGGAGTGACCTATTACTTGGATTCCTCTGTTCCGGCCGTTCAGCAGTGGCTCACGTCGTACTACTATTACAGAAGGATCAGCGGTTGATTTTAACCCTTTGGCTGTCAGCGGCGCTTTTTGTCGAGGTGATTCCGGCACCAACGGAACCTTTAGCTGTCATACAAAAAGCGCTACTGACAGCCAACGGAACCTTTGGCTGTCAGACAAAAAGCGCTGCTGACAGCCAACAAAACCTTCGGCTGTCAGAAAAAAAAGCACTGCTGACAGCCAACGGAACCTTTGGCTGTCAGACAAAAAAGCGCTGCTGACAGCCAACAAAACCTTCGGCTGTCAGAAAAAAAGCGCTGCTGACAGCCAACGGAACCTTTGGCTGTCAGACAAAAAAGCGCTGCTGACAGCCAACAAAACCTTCGGCTGTCAGAAAAAAAAGCGCTGCTGACAGCCAACGGAACCTTTGGCTGTCAGACAAAAAGCGCTGTTGACAGCCAACAAAACCTTCGGCTGTCAGAAAAAAAAGCGCTGCTGACAGCCAACGGAACCTTTGGCTGTCAGACAAAAAGCGCTGCTGACAGCCAACAAAACCTTCGGCTGTCAGAAAAAAAGCACTGCTGACAGCCAATGGAACCTTTGGCTGTCAGACAAAAAAGCGCTGCTGACAGCCAACAAAACCTTCGGCTGTCAGAAAAAAAGCACTGCTGACAGCCAACGGAACCTTTGGCTGTCAGTAGCGCATTTTGTCGAGGTGATTCCTGATGGATTTTATCTCGACAAAAAGCGCTACTGACAGCAAGAGTCCACTCCTCCGAGACTTGCCGCATACAAACATGTTGCAAATCATGAAGATTCATTTGCCGCGTGTCTCAGTGTATGCCGTACGAATCGATTGAGTGTATTAGCCCATATCATACTGAGGCTAAAAACTTCAAATTTGTACACTGCCATCTGCAAGCTACATTATAGTAATTACTAGTAGACCAACGGCTTTAGTTCAAGGGTAGTGCCAGAATAGCTTGGCGCCTAGAGGCGCCTAGCTATTCTGGCACTACCCTTGAACTATTTTAGTCAAACTTATTTTACACACTGTGTATTCCGAATGATATGGGTTAATGTGCATGGGGTGTGTTAAATTCATTGAAAGTGGCGTGCCGCTGACGGATATACAAGTTTCATTTGCGCGTATTTTTATGCGGCAAGTCTCGTCAGCGGTGTGAGTTAATGTGCATGGGGTGGTGGGTTTTATTAACTGGTTTTCAGGGTTTATTGTTATCTCGGTTTATATTTGGCGAGTCAGTCAGTCACGTTCACGCTGGACTCGAAATCCGTCAGTGACAAGGGCGACTTGGCGTTTTAGTCCCTGGGTAGGGGTCGAAACTCGGCGGTTCAAAATTTGTAAGCGTTAGCGTATCAACAAAAATCTTTTTTGTTGTAAAAATTGGTCTCGCTACTGTCTGATGATACTGATCGGCAGAAAAGACGCGTAGTTACGCGTCTTTTCCGCCGATCGGTATAGTCGGCCGTCAAGGGGACATTAACTCGTACATCCGGTTTCCTTTGACCTGTGCTGTCTCCATGTAAGGGACACAACACTGCAGTGGAACCTGTTTTTGAGCAGCCACATTAGAAAATAATAATAAAAACAAAATATTAAAAAATAAATTAAAAAAAAATAAAAAAAAAATAAAAAACAGATGTTCTCTAGCCAGGCGTCTTTTCCGCGGAGCGGTCTCGTCAGTAATGCGGTTTTCTTCCGCCGAGCTGTATCGTCAGTAAAGCTCGAGGGGTATGAAATAATTATTGAATCAAGATTATTCTAGTCAGCCAGAGATACACTGTGCAGGAACGTGCTTTCTGCCAGGAGCCAGTTGCATGAGCGAGCTTAGTCCTGCACCAGCCACTAAGCAAGGTGCGCCGCTATAGCGGCGCACCTTGCTTAGTGGCTGGTGCAGAACTAAGCTCGCTCATGCAACTGGCCCCAGGTTCGTTGTCTTGAGTTTGAAACTGAGAAATTAACAGGCAGAGGGCGGAATGTAACCTCTGATGGATGAAATTACTTTCGTTGTGCCACTTTCGACATGCATGTATTCATTTATTTATTTACTTACTTACTTTTTTATATGCTATTCTTTGTTATTTATTCGAATTATTTTGTTCACTATTTACTTATCTATTTAAACTTTCAAACTAAGAAAACGCCAGTTAATGTTGGCAATTAAATAAACTGTAAATTTAATCAAAATTTGCTTTTAGAGAAAACAGCTTTCTGTTGGTTATTCCGCACACCCACATTCAAGCAAAAGGGCGGGGTTTGTTTGTTTGTTTGTTGTTGGTTTTTTTGTTGTTGTTTTTTTGGTTGTTGCAATAGCATGGCAAGTATTATGAAATCGCGTAAAACTCATTTGTGTGCTGGCGTGTGATTTTACATCTTACGGCTGTATGCCATAAGTTTGAGATTCACAGACCAGCTGAATGCAGTTTTGTTTTGAAAACATAGCTTGAATTTTTCAGTGTGTTCAGTTTCATTTTGGAAACGACCGTGATTGATGCTTAATGATAATTGTATGTTAATGACTATGGCATCTTAACCCTCTGGTTGTCGGCAGAGCGTTGTGTCACCGGATGATGCAGGATTCATCGAGACAAACCGCGCTACCGACAGCCAAATGGTTAATTCTTCAAGCATGCCGTAGACCGCTAACAGGTAATAATAGGTGATACCAAACAAAACAAAACAAAACAAAAAATTCAAAAATCAAAACAAAAATCGCCTATACACGGTTTATGACAGACGTTAACCCGTTGGCAGTCGGTAGTGGTTTTTGTCGAGGTGAGTCCTACAGGAATCACCTCGACAAAAAGCGCTACCGACAGCCAAAGGGTTAAACTATTGTGGTACAAACGCCTGCAAGAATTTCTTTTGAGATATGACTTTTTTTTTTTACTGTTTCGTTTCAACAAATGCACTTGTTAAGCGAATTCCACCCTTCCGCGTGAGTCACAGATCCTCATGAGCTCCCGAAGGCTTAGCGCAGGGTTTCGTAAGGATCCGTGCCTCTTGCCCAAACAATTTTTGCTTTAAGTTCCTGTGTCCGAGGAGATCTGAAGATGTTCACTGATTTTCAGCCTGTCATCGGTTAGTATGTAGTTTATTTGTCTTTTCTTTTCTTTTTTTTTTTTTTTTTTTTTTTTTTTTTATTTATTTATTTTTTTTTTTTTTTTTTTTTTTTTCTTTCCGTCTACTGTTGCGTCAGTAAACTGGATTCTGTAAGTGGCACGAAGGAGTTGTTATTTCAACACGTGTTTGTTATCGATCACATATTGTGTCCGTCACACAGTGACGCTCGGAGCCGTCAAGGGGACATTAACTCGTACATCCGGTTTCCTTTGACCTGTGCTGTCTCCATGTAAGGGACACAACACTGCAGTGGAACCTGTTTTTGAGCAGCCACATTAGAAAATAATAATAAAAACAAAATATTAAAAAATAAATATAAAAAAATTAAAAAAAATAAAAAACAGATGTTCTCTAGCCAGGCAGTTGTCTGTCCCCAATCACTACATGTGCAAGGCAAAAGGAATTACTACTAAACTAACTTTCCAGGCAATATGTCACCTATCATTAAGCACCGTCATTTAAGTGGAGAGAATAGCCCAACCAAGTTAGAAACACGCTTAACTCATTCGCGGCCGGCCGCATCCGGATGCGCGGCTTATGCCGCGCATCCGGATGCGGCTGGCCGCGAATGAGTTAAGCGTGTTTGGCTTCGTCGGGTTTTTCTCAGTCTGCATTTCACACGGCTAGGCACTCAGACACCGTTTTTGATTTGCACTTCGTCATTTAGGTGGCAACAGCCATCGACAATGATGGTCTTTTACAACAATGGCATTACAGGTGAACTAGCTCTCATAGGGTGGAGTGTTCGCTGGAAACAGTTAGTTACTGCGGCGGTATGGCGACCTTTTAACGACAGGTGACTCCTCACGAGGGTGGGCGTTTACAACAGGATTTTCAGCAAATAAGCATGCCTTTTTCACGAATCGCTCTGTTAGCCAACAGTACGAGATGATTTGACTGTGATACACGTGCTACCTTAACCCATTCAGCCCTGACACACTACAGCAGGAGATGGACGACCATGATAATTCAGTAGAGCCAGTTTAGCTTGGCACCGACAGGCACAAAGCTAATCTGGCACTACCCTTGAATTATCATGGTCGATCCATCTCCTCAACAAGTGCATAGTCGTTAGAAGACGCCTCCAAAATTTGGGAAATACGTGCGTCGGGCTGAATGAGTTAATGGTGGTGCCTTTTTAGGCGGTCTGGCCTGGTGCTCCGCGACCTGTATGTGCAAGGAACCGTTCACTGCCGAGGAAAAATGAACACCAGCCAAACTGTAAGATATGAAATGTTTGGCTATATGAATGAAAACGATAGAGCGTCGTCATTGACGAATAATTTACATACATTTTAAGTAAACGATTCACATCTGCCGTCCGCCTGCTCTCTCATCGTCATCCTGTGTGTGTGTGTGTGTGTGTGTGTGTGTGTGTGTGTGTGTGCGTGCGTGTGTGTGTGTGTGTGTGTGTGTGTGTGTGTGTGTGAGAGAGAGAGAGAGAGAGAGTTTGTGTGTGTGTGTGTGTGTGTGTGTGTGTGCGTGTTGATGTTGTTGAGAGAGAGAGAGAGAGAGAGAGAGAGAGAGAGAGAGAGAGAGAGAGAGAGAGAGAGAGAGAGAGTGTGCGCGCGCGCGCGTGTGTGTTGTATGTGTGTGTGTGTTGTTGTTGTGTGTGTGTCTGTCTGTGTGTGCACATCCTTAACCAATTTAACTCCACGGCCTCATTTACCCAAATTTTGGACGTCAGCGTTGCCCAACAACTGTGTACTAGTTGCGAGAAATACACTGGGATAGACATATTTCAAGGGTGGTGCCATAATTATTAGCTAATGTCAGCTAATCTGACACCACCCTTGAATTATCATGGTCAATCCATCTCCTGCTTTTGGGCGACTGGGCTTAATGGGTTAAGGCAGATATAGTAAAGCGGTTATGCGTCTGTGTGTGTAGGTGCGGGTCTGTCTGTGTGTGTGTGTGTGTGTGTGTGTGTGTGTGTGTGTGTGTGTGTGTGTGTACATACTTTTGTGACTGTGCGAGTATGTATCTGCGCATGTGAATAGAGAAGTTACGTTTGCGCTAGACGACTCGTAACAACGAACGAGACACTCCAAACATCTCCAAAAAGCATAGATCCTCAGGAGGCTCTAGGGGTCCTTGAGGATCTATGCCTCTTGGAGTTGTTTGGAGTATTGTCTATGCCTTTGGTAGAAACTGCATGGTGATCCGGCATGACTTTGCTCTCGATTGTTGTTGGGAGTCGTTCGTTCCAAACGAAACCTCATAAACGTCTGCGCACCTGCACCAGCTCAACATTTTTTTTTTTTTTTTTTTTTTTTTGAGGGGGGGGGGGGGGGAGGGGGGAGGCGTCATCGATCTTCTCTCTGCCATCAAATCATATTGGAAACAACTGCTAGTCTGAAAAATCGAAGGCAAATACAAGTGGGGTTTTCAAGGTTGTAATTCTGAAACAATATGTACGAGGAGAAATTGAACTTACAACCACAGTTAAAGTGCGGACCTGTTCCAGGCAACAACAACAACAACAACAAAAACCAGTTAACCCACTCAGCCCTGACGCACTACAGCGGGAGATGGGTCGACCAAGATAATTCAAGAGTAGTGCTAGATTAGCTTGGCGCCTGTCGGCTTTAGAAACCATGGTAAATTTAAGGTCATAGATTCCCAGCCGTGAAAGGACCATGGATACAAAGTGGTTTCGGCAAGAGGTATAGATCCTCATGAGCCCCCGCGACTGCGGGGGCTCATGAGGATCTATGCCTCTTGCAGTTGGGTGTTGTTAACGTTTCCTCGACAGTGAAGGGGTTACTGCACCAAGTGGCACATTTGTATGCTGGTCTGTTACTGTGAACCTTACTGCCTAGAAGCGTAAGGTGCAAAATCACAGGCCAACAAATACTTGGTACGGTTGCTCAGCAACAGACCAATGGTTAAACAAACAAACAAAAACAAAAAAAAACACACCAAAAAAAAAATTAATTAAGAAATTAACTTTTACAAAAGGAAAAAGCTTATAGAATAGAAGAGAATAAAAACTCAACTTTGCCAAGCTGCCCTATTTTCACAGGATTTTTTTCTAATTTGAGACAAAATATGTACAAGGAAGAATAATATAAAAAAAAAAACCAAAAAACAACAATACACTCAAAACCTTTGAGAACACGTTTCTATGACTCATGAATTCGAGACGTTTCATTTTTTTTTCCTTTTTTTTTTTTTCTTTCTTTTTTTGGGTGGTCTGTCTATTGACGTCACAACAAAAGTGATCGCAGAGGACGCACACGTGTGCAAATATTGACACACTAGAGAAACGTGAACAACACAAAGCGTTAAAGCTTGAATTGTTTGTTATGTTGGATATAGCCACCGGGCAAAGGCACAGTAAGTCTGCTTTTACCTCCCACCCATTCAGCCTAAGCACAGAAAATTGACAGCTCAAGTGTAGTGCTTGATTATCTTGGCGCCTCCGGTGCAAAGATAATCAGGCACTACCCTTGAACTGTTATGGTCGATTTATCTTCGACAAGCGACACTCAGTCTATTGCATTGGGGCCCGATGATAGTAGCTGTGACTAATGCAAATCCACTGCGCCACCGCGTGCGCGCCAGCGCCTACTAAGCACAAGACAGATTTTGTCTTGAGCTTAGTAGGCGCTGGCGCGCAGGCGGTGGCGCAGTCGATTTGCATTAGTCAAAGCTACTATCATCGGGCCCCTATGGTCTATTGATGGTTTCTCGCCTCTCACTAGAGAAGTCGCCTTCAGGGTTTCATGAACTCATGCTTGTTAAAAGAACAAATAAACAACAACATTAAAAACCCGAGCCTTGTGACTAGTTGTGATAATGTAACAACTGCAGTAGCGTGGGGAGGGAGTGGGGGGGGGCTGCTTGACATGCTACTTTCCAGTCTCCAATTGGGGGTTGGAGACGGGATGGGGGTGGGGGGTGGGGGGTCATAGGCGTGCGACAGTGCAACCTTTCAAAACTCAAACGGGCGAGTGTGTCTTGCGGGGTTGGGGGAGGGGTGGGGGAATAATCATCTGGACACAAAGACATCAAAATAAAACTCAAAATCTTAGGATTTTTTTTCCCCAGTAAGATGTTTTATTTTCTCTTAACATTTTGGGGTTGGGGGGGGGGGAGGTGTGATAGGGGCAAAAAAGAGACACTCTGCCCCCCCCCCCCCCCCTCTCCCCCTTCCATGTTTTTTCGGGAAGTGGGAACGACTCCCCTGCCACCACCCCCCACCCCCAACCCCCCGCCCCCTCCCCCCGTTTATGACTTTTTCCACAATAAATCAGACTTTCCCAAGGTAGAAAAGCATCCTCTACTGTTGAATAGGGAGATTGATCGACGATGGCAGTGTGTGGGTAGTGCCAGACGGAGCGTAGCCCCCGCAGTTGCGGGGGCTTAAGAGGATCTGTGTCTCTTGAGGTTGGACTGTGTTCAGTTTTCGTCGGTAGTGAATTGGTTAATCCACAGAAAGTAAGAAGTCTGTGTAGTCAAACTGCCAATCTGCTCTGATGCTAGTCCACCCTTGAACTGTCCTGATCTATCTGAGTCCTGCAGATGGCAATGGGCGCCAAAGAAATGTGCCAAGTTATCCATGGGCGCCAAAGAAATGTGCCAAGTTATCCAAGGACTACCCAGGAGGTGATATAATCGATACACCTTCACACAGATGGCACTGGAAGACATTAACCGTTTTCATCCTGATACAATCATAGCTTGACATAAATTTAACTATGATAGTTCAAGGGTGGTGCCAGAATAACTTGGCGCCTGAGGCGCCAAGCTATGCTGGCACAACCCTTGAACTAAAACGGTTAAGTTATCTCCTAATCTGTAATGTCGCCTTCATAGGACAATAAGCAAACTTTTAAAAAATCAACCTCTGGATGTAAGTTTTTTTTATTTAAAAAAACAAACACTTCCTACAAGGAATAAACAGGATATATCATCAACGTATTAGCATTGTATCGGTGTATTAACAAGGCTTCAACTCTGGGCTCATGCCAAATGTTGCTTCAGCTGACCATATGACAAGGAGGTCGAGCGCGAAAAGGGAATGCCCCTCGCGACGCAAAACTTGGCGGCCTTCACCTTCCCTTTCCCGACTTTGCTCTTCTGTTTTAGGCGCCGCCCTGGTTTGCCTTTTTTCGGTTTGCTGCCGAGGGGTCCGGCGACAGTGGCGTTCTCTTGAAGCATGTCGACTGTGGGAAAAAAAGAAATAATATTAACGCAAGGGGAACGCTGCCCAGCTGCGAGAGGCATAAATCCTCATGAGCTCCCGCAGTCTTTCCTAACGCGAAATTCGTGATCACCGGCAGCGCAGGAGTGCAATACTTAGAAACATTATAATTTACAACAACAAAAAAACAACAACTAAATTTGCAACCGTCGATCATACACATTATTTGTGTCCGTAAAATCTTGCAGCAAATTTACATTCATGAGTGGTTCAAGTACCCACCTACAACTCCTGTAAAGCCGCTAAGATCGACTGACTGTATGTTCCCAAGGTCGACCTCGATGCGGATATGGGTCGCATGGCAACGCTCCTTGACAACACTGATGATGACGTCAAAAGCTGTTGTGTTAGCAGTCACCACACGGTCTCCGCCAAAGCCGACACGCAGAGACTGGAGCATAGGGTTGGGGCTCTGATAATCGATGTGTCCTTCCGCTGTGACGGAAAATGAGACGACCTCTGCACCCTGGCGAAGTTTGATGTCTTTCACAAGCTTTGAGGTCAGGGTGAGGGTGAAGGTTATGTCATCTGCGATGACAGAAAGATATGATGAATTGTTTCTTGTCAAAAGGAAATGATTGGGTCTCTAAAAAGGATGTAATCGGCCTTTTAACGAGGCAAAATTCTGTGAGAATACGGATTAACCTGTTAAGAGCCTAAAATATTTGAACACCACTCAACTGCAAGACGTGTAGATCATCATGAGCCCCCGCAGTTGCGGGGGCTCATGAGGATCTATGCTGACACCGTTTTGAATGCATGTTCCTGGGACATCTAGGACATTTGGTGTTGAATTAACGAAAATTGCAGAAGCACAGTCTGCGTCAGCTGGCACTCAACGGGTTAAATACAGATGTTCCGTGAATCAGAAGTAGGCCAAAAGCTGAGCGTCTTTTGGCGCAAACAGTGGATTAACCCTTTTCAACCTGATACACCCACAGCTTTAACAAAATTGATTGATAGTTCAAGGGTGTTACCAGCCCCTGTAACCCCCTCCCCCCCCCCTCCCCCGATCCGCCCCTGAGAAGTTGTAATGATTTCGCAAACACAGTTTGAGACCATTGGCAACAGTGGCGTTAACTCATTCGAGACGTGCCCCCTCCGGATCGGAGGAGGCACATCTTTTGAATGAGTTAATATACACATGCAAGTATGTATAAGTGTCCACTTAAACCATTCAACCCTGAGGTCATACCTTTAATCTTTATGAACAGTCCTCTGAAAACTACATTACAGCTCACAAGACATGTGGATCATGGCAGTTCAAGGGTGGTACCAGAAACGCTTGGTGCCTAGAGGGACCAAGCTGTTCTGGCACCGCCCTTGAACTGTCAAGGTCGATCCATATCCTGTTGTAGTGTGTCACGGCTGGCTGAACTGACATTGAAAAGAAGGGCGTTTTTTTCAAGAACTGACCAAACCGGTATTCAAGAAGAGTGAAGTTCATAGGTGACCGGTGTCCCTTCAGCTGGGCACAAGACTCTGGGATGTTCACGCTGCGTGCAGACACAGACTCCAGGATCACTTCTGAAAAGGAAATATTTTAAAAGATTGATTAGCTAGTCAATACATCAAATGCCGGGGCTGATGGGGGTGGGGGTGTGAGAGGGCATTTGGGGGGGGGGGGAGGAGGTGAAAGAGCAGGTGTCAGTACTCTCACTGATTGCCAAAATATCAAACAACAGGGGGTTGGGGGGGGGGGGGGGCGTGTGTCAAGACCCACACCACTCACCCAAATATCAAACACCGGGGGAAAAGGGGTAGGGTGGGTTCCAAACTCCCCACAAAGAGACTTTGTTATGGCATCCAATGGATGTTTGTGGCAATTTTGGACTGTACAATTGATTTCAGTCTCTGTATGAGAAATTAGTTTTGGACTTTCCTTTTACGCAGTGAGGCGTTTTTGGGTTATGATCGAAAGAATAACATGTATAAAAATTTAATTGTCTTCATGTTTTACTCCGATGTTGTGAGATTCTTTCAAACAGCTGAACGGTTTGCATGCGAAAGTGCTCAGAACTGTAGACACAATCATACCTACATTCAACAGATTCTGTATCCACCTTTGCGTGTAACATTCAACGCGAAAATAAAAATTCAGTGCCTTGCTTTTAATTGTTCCATGTGTCATTTTTTTATGAGCACAAACCTTTTTATTACCGTATTAGTAATAAATTTAAACCGTTTCTATGCACTTTGTCTTTTCTGCCATCTTGTATGTGAGCTCATGCATGACTGTGACCACGGGCAAAATGTAATATTCGACGTGTGAAACTAGCGGTATGTCTTAAGCGAGTATTAGTCATATTTCTTGAGGCTTTTTTGAGGGAATGAATTAAATAAACTGCCTGACAACTCAATTATCTCATTCAGCCCTGACGGTTCTACAGCAGGAGATGGGTCGACCATGATAATTCAAGGGTAGTGCCAGATTATCTTGGCGCCGACAGGCGCCAAGCTAATCTGGCACTACCCTTGAATTATCATGGTCGATCCATCTCCTGCAACAGGTGCATAGTCGTTAGGTGACGCCTCCTAAATTTGGGAAATACGTGCGTCAGGCTGAATGAGTTAATTTCAGTATTTAGGTTGCATACTGTCAAATGCTACACAATAGCAACATCCATACAGGGACTTAATAATTTGATATAGGTTAATTATTAGTACAAATGTTTTAATCATTTCCTCAGCTGAATAATACAATCGGTTTCCAAATGTATCTGATGTGAAATAATTAATGTGTATGTGGTCTCACAGTTTCCTGTGTACATCGGACATCGGTCTCGTATCTGTCTTCGCTGAAATGTTGCTTTCATTTGTCTTTTTAACTCATTCAGCCCCGACACACCATAGCAAGACATGGATTGAGCATGATAGTTTTGAGTCGTCAGCCGACTGGTGGTAGAGACACTTCCAAAGGTGTGTGCTATAACTGCAGAGAAAAGGGACACTATTCAAAGCAGTGCCCCGAGAACGGCGATAGGAGAGGAAATGGCCATGGCAGTGGTGCTGCGCCTTACGTAAACGCGCCAGGCCAGGGAAACTAGGGCAGGCGGAGCTCACTGCAGCCCGAGACTCGGCCCAATTAACAAGTGATGACGGCTGCCTAGAGGATGCGAACGGGGGGCCACGTTTATGCGTCTTGTCAAACACAGGATGCTGGTTGACATCAGTGAAAATGGGGAAAGGTAACATTGACTTTTTAGTTGATAGCGGGTCTTCTGCTACGGTCGTTTGCACAGAAGTTTTGGAGCAAGTAAGAAGAGATTCCCAGATTCCACTGAGAGAAAGTAAGTTAAGACTTTGCACTGCTAATGGACAGAGTCTAGAGATTAAGGGTGAAGAGGTCCTAGCTCTGGAAATAGATGGTCAAATTTTCGAACGCACTGTGGTCGTTGGAGATATTGGGAAATCTGCAGGAATTTGGGGGACATATTTCATGCAGAAACATGGTTGTCTATTAGACTTGGCACAAGGCTCCTTGAGAGTAGGCGAGGCAGTGGTTCAGTTGAAAAGGAAAAGTCGAATATATGTGCAAGAGTACAGGTGTGGGATACCGTCACTGTGCCGCCTAAATCGGAAATGTTCGTCAGGGGATTCTTGGTACAGCAATGTACTTGAGGAATGACTGCTGGGTTGTTAGAAGGCATAGACAAGTTCAGAAAGGACACAGGGTTAGGGTGCATGGTTCAGGTTACGGACGGAGAGATTTTTGTTCCGCTTACCAACTTCAACATAGAGATGTTATGGTGCGAGCTGGCACAGAAGTAGCATTTGTAGAAACTGCGTTTTCCGTGAATTCTTTGTCCGAAGGGTCGGAGGCGAAAGAAGTAGTGTATGCGGACGATAAACTTCCTCACCTCGAACACTTGGTTACTGGTGTGTCGTCAGAAATAAGTGAAGGGACAAAAAAAAACAAAAAACAAAAAGTTGAAGGAAACGCTTGTTGAGTTTCAAGATGTTTTTCAGTCCCCATGTGGTAAGCTTGGTTGAACGAGCAAAGTGAAACATACGATTGATACCGGAGATAGTAAGCTAGTAAAACTACCTCCCCGTCGTCTTCCACTAGCTCAAAGAGCAACTGTGGCAAAGGAACTTGAAAGGATGTTAGAAGAGGATGTCATAGAACCTAGAGATTGTCTTGGGCAGCAAACGTATTGTTGGTCAAGAAAAGGACGGGTCTGTCAGGTTCTGTGTCGATTACAGGAAATTGAATCATGTGACGCGCAAAGATGCGTATCCCCTTCCTCATATCGGAGATTCGCTTGATGCTTTGTCGGGTTCTTGTGGGTTTTCAACTCTCGATTTAGCTCAGGGTTTCTTTCAAGTTGAGATGGACGAAAAGGATAAACAAAAGACTACGTTTGCAACGCACAAGGGCCTTTTTCAGTTCAAAGTTATGCCGTTCGGGCTTTGCAACAGTCCAGCGACGTTTGAAAGATTGATGGAAATGAGCGGTGTTCTGTTCGAGAGGTGCCTAGTTTACATTGACGACGTAATCTGTTTAGGCAAGACAGAAAGCCAGGCACTACAGAATCTCAGGGTGGTTTTCCAGAAGCTCAGGAAAGCCAATCTGAAACTAAAACCGTCCAAATGCTGTTGTTTCAAACTGAGTGTATCTTTCTCGGTCATGTCGTGTCGCATGAAGGGACGACGTGTGATCCAGCGAAAGTGGAGGCAGTGGTAAACTGGCCTGTCCCTACTAGCGTCACGGAGGTCAGAAGTTTCTTAGTGATCACGTCGTACTATAGGAAGTACATTTGTGGCTTTGCAGAGATAGCTGCAGTCCCCTGACTAACCTAAGAAAAAACAGACGTTTGACTGATGCGAGAAGTGTCAGACTGCGTTCGAGAAGTTGAAGGCAGCTCTGGTCTCTTCACCCATTTTAGCTTATCCGACGAGAGAGGGTAAATTTATTTTCGATACTGATGTTTCGTGTTGTCACAGATCCAAGGTGGAGAAGAGAAAGTGATCGCTTACGCGAGTTGTACTTTGTCTAAGTCTAGGCAGAACTACTGTACCACATACAGAGAGTTGTGTGCAGTGATAAAGTTTGTCAAGTATTTTTCACACTATCTTTGGGGACGTCCGTTTTTGGTCAGAACTGACCACAGCTCCTTTAGGTGGTTGAAGTCATTTGATCAGGCTGAAGGCATGGTAGCCAGGTGGGTGGCTACATTGGAAACATACGATTTCCAGATAGAGCACCGGAGAGGGACCCTACATGGAAATGCGGATGGGTTGTCTATAATCCCTAGAAGACGTTGTTTGAGGGAAGAGTGCAATCAGTGTTGTGTGCATGTAAGGGTGGTGACACGTTCGCAAGTGCGTGGCCATGACGTAGCACACAGTGGCCGAGAAGCTAGCGGTACTAAGAGGAAAGCTGCTTCACCGAGAGGTGAAGATGTTCCGCGTGTAGACCCAGTTGTCGGCGACAGTCAGGGCAGTACTACCAGTAACGGGACAGGTGTAACGGTCAGAGTAGATGACATGGTTCAGAGTGATTCTGCCTCAGTGTCAGCTGAAGATACCTTATATTCTGCTCTGTCTAGTGCATCTAATCCTGGCATGTCGAGAGATGCAGAGGGCGCGTCCCGATAAAAAAAGAGATGGGGTGGAGCATGGTGTTGATCGGACGGGGGTTGATTCCTGTGTGGATGATAACAGTGTTGATTCCTGTGTGGATGATAACAGTGGATCCGATAGTGTTCATGTAGCGTCAGACTCTATTTGTCGCGAGAGCAAATGGTTTGCTGTCTGGTCTCGTGAGGACTTAGCTAAGTTCCAGGGATCCAGTTTGTAGCACTCTGTTAGCCTTAATAGCGAAGGGAGAGAAGCCTTTAAAGCCAGAAGTTTCAAAGTATAGTGCAGCCGTCAGAACACTAATAGCTCAGTGAGACAATCTGAGAATAGTGGATGGTTTACTATACGTATTGCTGGTGTCTCAGTGGGAGGCGCATGGACATGATGCGGTCGGAGTGACCCGTTGGTAGGTTTTCCAACTTAGTCGCAATGTGGGTCTTCACCATGAAGCCCACGCCTGAGAGCCGTCTTTCTGATGCAGGCCTGCCTGACCAGTAGAGGTTGTAGCCAGCGCCAAGTTCTTGGAGGCTGCCTTCCTCCGGGAGGCGTACTTCGCTGAGCGCGGCGATGTCGATGTTTAACCTCCGCAATTCATGGGCAATGAGGGCGGAGCGACGTTCAGGGCGTCCGCTCTCTGCTGTGTCGAGCATGGTTCGGATGTTCCAGCATGCAACGTTGAGTCCGGTCGTGGTCGTCATGAGAGTGGATCCATTGTTTTTTCTTGTTTTCTGACCGCATGAGAAGATGCCCGTTGACCGCGGCTAGCCAACTGGGTTACGACGGGATGAGCTTTGGTTAGGCCACCTTTTCTAGGCCCCTCTCCGTGTGGAGCAAGCAGTGCTGTCCCTAGAGAAGGCTGCTTGGTCGTTCAGGGTGTGCCGAGTGACGTTGTCATCCCCAGGTCAACATCAGGCGACCAATATCCTGAACCGCCTGCATGCAGGTTTGAGACTGCGGCTTCCAGTGACATCTTTCACCTGCCGTTTTGCCCCTTGCCCATCGCTACAGGACTTGGAAAGTTCAGTGTCATAGTCCGTGGGCGTTTCCTAAAGCCTGCGCGGTGGAGCTTTTTTGGTGGAGTGCAGTGTGCGCAGTACTGGCCCCACCCTTTAAACCCTTGGTTCGTTTGCCATGGCCTAGCAAGCTGGGACGGTGGCATCGAGGTCCTCGGGTCGTAGGTTTTATATCAGACTGTCCTTGTCTTAGTCTCTGGCTCAAAAGCCTTCCCCGGAGACACGGGGGCTTTGATGTCAGGGGTTTCCTCCCTTAGCCTTTCCGCAGCCAAGCGGCCAAGCCTGCAAAAGCGAACAGTGCTTTCGGGCGACTATTCAAGCGGGTGTGGCACAATCAACAGCTGAAAAAAGGCACCAAGATCAGCGTGTACAGAGCTGTCGTCCTCACCACCCTGCTGTACGGTTCCGAGTCCTGGGCCCTCTACCGCAGCCAACTACGACTCCTCGAACGCTTTCACCAGCGCTGCCTGCGTACCATCCTCAGCATTCACTGGAGTGACTATGTCACCAACGTCGAGGTCCTTGAACAGGCGGAAACTGTGAGCATCGAGGCTTTGCTGCTGCGGACACAGCTTCGCTGGGCGGGGCACGTCACGGCAGTTGACCCTTCTCTGAATTCCTCTTTTTAGTTGGGCTCTGTGCCAGCCGTGACCCACTTCACTATAAGTGCGCGCGGGTCATAGCAGGCTCCAGCCTAGCTGCTGGCGGGAAGCGTTGCGCTCTTTGTTCCCTGTTGAAGTCTGTCAGTCATGTGATAAGTTTAGCCTGTTTATAACTTATTATTACTGTGGCTACAAAGTTGCAATCGTAAATATCATTATGTAACACTATGCTTGAAATTGTCCTCTTCAAGCTCATATAAGTTTGGGTTGAACACCTCTTCGAATTCTGTGCTTATTACTTGATTACAACGTGTGTAGTTCGAGGAACTTTCCTTCCGCTGTAGACAGCAGTGCTTGTGTGTAAATGACTTGTTTTCTGTGCCGGATGTATCACTCCAATGTGTGCCCTTATCTGATGCATTATGTATAGTATAGCTTGTTAAAGCCATGGAGAATGGACATTCCTTTCCAAGACAGTTGGAAGCCGTGAATTCTTTGTGTAAACTTTGTGGTAGAAGGTCTAGGCGAGCAGTCAAAGACAAAAACAAACCCGTGGTTTTTGTGCACTAAATACACCAGTGATATATTTTCGTGTTACAACATTGATGTGCTCAACGACCAGGAAGGAAAGCATTCTAAATCAATTTGTTGCATGTGTCACACAACAGAAGCTTAGAATCCTTCTGACAGAGCATTTGGCTTTGGTTTCTCCTCATTTTCATCAGGTATTCACAGACTGCCACTCGTCCCAAAAAAATGAAACTCGATCGGCCTATCAAGTTTAGATAGGCATCATAGTGACCCTGTAGACACTCA
Organism: Semisulcospira habei; assembly: GCA_036245525.1. Taxonomy (NCBI): domain Eukaryota; kingdom Metazoa; phylum Mollusca; class Gastropoda; family Semisulcospiridae; genus Semisulcospira; species Semisulcospira habei. The sequence goes on along the minus strand of BTPG01000002.1, from coordinate 100,202,517 downwards.
TTTTAAGCCATTTAAATGTGATACTAAGCCGGAACTGAATCTCGTAACAGCAAACAGTAAACCTCTGCTTTGTGTATTGTTTTTAAACTGTGTTAAAATTGTGATATTGTTAAAAACATTGACTGTATTGGTGAAACTCTCATACTTCATGGCGGCGCGCTTTGAATGGATTACCGTTTTTACTTGGCCCACCAAACCGGCTTTAGCAGGACTCAGGTATGTGGTTGTGAAGATTTTTAGCATGGGATATGCGAGTTAAGACATCTGTTGACAGCACTGACTTTGTCTGAACTTTCCAGCAACTTATGTTTTTGAACAGTGATGTGATAAAAAGTTTGATAAACTAACGGAAGGCGGCATCTAATCCGTCTCCTAGTGATACTTTTAGCCAGTGCAAGACAAACATCCACGCAGATTACCCCAGCATGTTTGGTGTCCAAAGATAGTACAATTTCTCCTCTACAAGACGACGTATGTTTAAATAATCACTCACAACTGCAGGTGAATTAATTCCGGTTTACAGACAACGTCTGTAATTTACAGCTTATTCGCCGATGTATGCAGCAGAGGCTACGAGCTAATCGGGGTCAAGCACAGTAGTACTGTAGACAAAGACGGCTGCTGCGCTATTCGTATCCCCAGCGGAAGCGAGACCGCATAGCTGGTGCATTATCAGTGATGGTATTTAGCGCGCTGATAGCAAGGGGAAGGAGGCTGCCTCGCTATCTCAGTGCTCCCGCGAAGCCGTTCTCTTAAGTGTGCTGGCTCGCGCCGGCGGGCATAGAGCTGAAAACTAAAGAGCATAGGCTAAACTGCCGTGACGTCTCCAGGATGGAGGGTCATCGCCTACCCAAGATCACTCTGTTCGGCGAGCTCGCCACTGGACACCGAGACAGAGGGGCACCAAAGAAGAGATACAAAGACGGTCTCAAGAAGTCACTTAGTGCCTGCCAAATCGACCACCGCCAGTGGTCTTCGCTTGCTGCGGACCGTGACACCTGGCGCTCCACCATTCACAAGGCAGCCGTCTCCTTTGAGGACTCTCGCAGAGCTAACCTTAAGGACAAGCGGCTCAGAAGAAAAAACAGAGCTGTCGTAACTCAGAACCCTGACCAGACCTTCCCCTGCAGCCACTGCGGTCGAACCTGCCTGTCCCGGATTGGCCTCCGCAGCCACGAAAATGCCTGCAGACGACGTGGGCAAACCCTATAGAATCTTCGTTTGCGAAGTCAAGCCAAGAGAGACTATACGTTGTTTCCAGTAGATGGCTTACTCAGGACGAGGTACTATTGCTAGTAGCCCCAGCTGAGATCAGACAAGAAGTTTTACGTATGTCACATGACATGAGGTGTGCAGGTTATTTAGGCCGCGATAAGACCCTGGCAAATGTCAGACGTCCCGTGTACTGGCCAGGCATGGCGGATGACGTTGCCAGATGGTGTAGACAGTGCGACATGTGTGCAAGAAGGAAGCCGGGTCCGGGCAGGGCGAAGCTTCCTATGCAACGCGTGAACGTGGGTATACCCATGGGGAGGATAGCCATAGACATTCTGGGTCACACGACGGTTTTGAGTATATTATGGTCGTCGAAGGCTATTATTCGAAGTATGCGGAGGCGTACTGATTGTCTCTCGGACCATACAGCCCACACTGTAGCGGACAAACTGTTAACAGAGTTTACCTGTAGGTTTGGCCGGGTGTTTCTCTAACTATCCACACAGATCAGGGTAGAGAGTTTGAATCCTACTTGTTCAGATATCTCTGCGAAGCGTTAGGTTCTAGCAAGACAAGAACCATACCCTATCACCCAGAAAGTGACGGGATTGTGGAAAGACAGAATAGAACCATCCAACAGATGCTCTCCACACATGTAAACGAGAACCGTGATGATTGGAGCAATCACCTCGACCTGATCATGATGGCATATAGAGCTTCTGTCCACCATTCAACAGGGTGTACGCCCAATTTAATTGTTTTTGGTAGAGAAGTCAATCTCCCTTTGACGGTCGAACTTTGTGTCTTCCCTACTAGAGATGCGTCTGAAAGTCCCATAAAGTACGTACGATGGTTCATAACACGCTGGAACGAGTGAGTCTTTCGTTTTGTACAAGTGAATTCAGAGGCTAGTGTCCAACGGCAGAAACACTATCATGACAGAACGTGTAAAGAGACCAGTAGAAGCAGGAATGTGGGTCTGGAGATGATACCCACCAAAAGCGAAACAGAAACTTGGTCTAGGATGGACAGGTCCTTACAGAGTTATGGAGAAAGTCGGAAACAGTGCAGTAAAGATTGCTAAGAGCAGAAGTGACAAGCTCATTGTAGTACATATTAATGATGTCAAACCCTACGAGGGTAGAAACCAGCCACTCAGTGAGAATGAGAGTGAGTGTGGGGAATGAAGTTGTGGATTTTAGCAGATTCTTTTAATGGCTATATACTTATATGATTTTGATGTATATACTGGAAAAACTTAGCACTGAAAAGTCACACTTTGGTCTGGCTTATGATGTTGTTATGAAGCTGTGTAAAAGTATTTTTAAGCAAGGTTATCGAGTATCTTTTTATATATTTTATATAGGTGTAGCGCTAATGAAAGATTTTTTAGCTAATGGTGTTCTTGCGTGCGGCACTGCCATTGCCAGTCGTAAAGGCATACCACCATTATTCAAGGAAACAAAATAATTTTCAAAGAATACTAGAGGCTCTGTGAGATGGTTGAGGGAGGGAAATTTATTATATTTACAATGGTTTGATAATAAGCCTGTCTCATTTGTGAGCACCATGCATGAGAATGGCAGTAGTTATAAGTATGTACAGCGGCGTAATAAAGTAAACGGTGCCTTTAGGGCAATAAAAGTGCGTCAGCCCAGACTTGTAGATTATTATAATAAATATATGGTGGGGTGGATAAAAGTGACCAGTTAATTGGTAAATATAAAACTCTGAGAAAAACTCATAGGTACTGAAAAACTTTGTCTTTTTCATTTTCTTGACGTTGCACGAGTAAATTACTACATACTTTTTAATGATATTCGACAAAAAAAACAACAACTGATAATCCAGAGTTACAAAGGCAAAAAAAAAGTTAAATCAGCTGAAGTTCACTGAGGAATTAATTAGAGAACTTGCTGGAATAGTTGAAAATAGTGATGTGCCTCTGTTCAAGAAGACTAGCAGCCGGACCCCTACTCCAGTGCCACCGCCTAACCATGCAATGCAGCCAGTGATGATGGAAAAGGCGAAAAATTGTAGATTATGTTATGCCAGTGAAAAAGTTGAAAGAAAAACACATGTGAAATGTTCTGTGCGTGACAATGCTTTGTGTTTACAAGCAAGAGAAACTGCCTTCTTTAAGCTCACCTGTAGATGATGTATTTGTACTTGGGAATTTTCACCTGCAAATATTTTCACTGCAAGCTAAGATTGATTTATCAAAAAATCATGTGTATGAATGTAAAAACATGTGGCTTTTTAAACACAGCTGAATACCATGGTTGCAAACAGAAAGAAATGTAAATAGTCAACAGTCTGTTTATGTTGTTGATAGCAATTCATTCTTGTGAGCTACTTTAATTGTTTTCATTGTGTACTACGTTTACGTATTTTAGTCACTTTGTCTTCATGAAGATAGAACATTCATTTATAAAGCAGGTTTGTCATACTTGGGCTTGTTTTGTCAGGAATTGAAGTGGCTTTCAGAATTAACTTCTTTTATTGATTGTTGTACAGTAATAAAAAAAATTCTTCTTTGAGACTATTCAATGTTTAATATTTTGCGGTAAAATAAAAATAAAAATTAGACATTGAACCCTTCTTCGTGGTTTACAGTGTAATTATTTATGGTTGTGAGTGTGCCTGTTTGACAGAGAATTCAATTTGCTTTCAACTGATACATAATATGTCTATATTCTGTTAACACATGCACTAGTTATGTGTATTTTTAACAAGTTACCTGTTGCGCAGCCAAAAATGCATAAAATTTGACCGAACGTTTAAGAGTTTTAAATCATAAATGTACACAGGAAAGAAACACTATTCTTTTAAACTGTAAACCTCAGATAACAAAACTGGCATTTCCATCTGGTATATCCCATTTTATATATATATATATATATATATATATATATATATATATATATATATATATATATATATATATATATATATATATATATATATATATATATATATATATATATATATATATATATATAATATAATATACCACAGAAACGAAGAGAGAAAAGAAAAAGCAAGAACAACAACACGGATCTTTTGTATCAAATTTTCGGCCCTGTTATATCTCAAAAGAAACATTTCCTTAATCAACTTGACATGGGACAACACAGTATGTTTAAATCATTCGGCCCGACGCAAGCATTTCCCAAATTACAGAGGCGTCATCTAACGACTATGCACATGTTGCAGGAGATGAATCGACCATGATGTCGGCGCCAAACTAATCTGGCACTACCCTTGAATTATCATGGTCGATCCATCTCCTGCTGTAGTGCGTCAGGGCTGAATGGGTTAAATCTGAATATTCATAACAGACAACGACAAAATAAACCTTTATAAAAAGAAAGAAAAGAAGTACCCAACGGAGAAAGAAACACGCTTAGAAAAGACGGGTACAACACAACTAACAGAAAAGAAGGATGAAAGTGAGTGATGCACACAGTTAAAAAGAAATATAAACTTTCAACGCAAGCAACATACTTTTGTTTGGTGAGCAAATTCCTTTTTTCAGTTTTGTTCGTTTTCCTTTTGGCCCTTTGCCTGGGCTCACCCCATTCGTCACATGGACGAGGATAGGAACAGGAATGTTCTGACCAACGGTGGAAGGGAATTGAAGACCCCGTGTTGCCTCCCGCGACAATTGATAACTAGGTTCATACTCTAAAAACAACAAAATAAAAATGATGTGTCATATATAAATGTGTGAAAATCACATTCCAAACTCACAAACGCGCTCGCACGCAAATACACACACACACGCACACACTAACGCAGACAGGCACACACGATGTATGCAAGTGATAAATGTCTACTAGGGTTTGGTTTCGTTTCGTTTGATTTTCTTTTGCTTTCTTTTTTTTTTTTTTTTTTTTTTTTTTTTTTTTTTTTTTTAATAGTGTATAGATTTTAGCAGATGCATGTGTGTGTGTTGAGAGGGGGGGGGGGGGCAGTTCGTTCTCGCACAATGAAACAGATGAGCTGAACTGAAAACTGGACGAAGCCGCAACAATCTTCTCTTATAACCCAACTGCATGAAACATTGATCCTCTTGAGCCTCTGCAGTTGAGGGGGAGTCATAACTCATTCAGCACGGTGCACGTATTTCCCAAATTTTGGAGGCGTCATCTAACGACTATGCACGAGTTGCATGAGATGGATCGACCATGATAATTCAAAGTCAGTGCCAGATTAACCCTTGAATTATCATGGTCGACCCATCTCCAGCTGTAGTACGTCAGGCCTGAATGGGTTAATGACCCATGCCTCTTGCTGGCCGTATTTTGTATCCAGACTCCTCGGACGTGTGGAGCCATTGGGCGTTGAAGTAAATCTGCAAACAAACTTCCCGTGAAGGGGTTAACTCATTCCAGACGTGCCGCCTCCGGAAATGCGACATAACCATGAACTACAAAATCCCAGGACGCAAAAAGACCCTTGGGCCGACGTCAGCCGCAGTGCACTGTCGTGCGCAGGCCCCTACGGCCGTCGTCGACCAGGGAGTCTTTTTGCTTATGTGGGAAGCTGGCCAGAAACAAATTCTGCAAGATCACTAATAGCACTCAACTGCACCTACTGTTTACCCTACTAGCAAAACGTATTCGGGCCCATGACGGCCGCAGTGGGCCCGCGAACCTTCGCTGTTTACGGGTTTCCGCAGATGGTTGCATGGCTAGACACCTGGAGTGGGTTGCATGTAGCGTGCTTAAATATAGTGTGTTAAGCTCGCTGACTTAAGGTCTTTCTTGCTTAGTAAAGCTCTTGCTTAGTGCGCGAGTGTTTTCTGTTGCATGGAGCGACTTAGCGACGTGCGTAGCTCCGAACGAGTTCTTAGCGAGCGGGGATAGGTTATTTATAGCTTATGGTGGGGTTCTCCCCTACGTCATCATAGATTGTAGAAATCGGCCAATAAAAACGCACGGTTTTCGCTTCTTCTGACCTAACGGAAACGAAGTAGACAAAACGCCGGTGAAATGGCGGCGATGGAAAACAAGAAGTCAAGAGAGAAAGAATGGCAAATTTTTCCTGCAGGCAACCCTGCTTGTCAATCTAATGTAGACGTACATTAGTTAAGGAGTACCGTGTAGGCTCCCATAGTATGAGGATCTATGTCTCAAGTCTAATGTGGATGTACATTAGTTAAGGACTACCGTGTAGTAGGCTCCCATAGTATGAGGATCTATGTTTCTCGGACAACGGCTGGTGTTGGGTTATACCCATCGGTGTGCAGGGTCAGTTGAATCAGCTATGCAGACTCCTCACCGATAATTCCCAGATGTACGTGAGACGAGGCTGGGTGGGGGGTCCGTGCGTTCCCACGTACATTTCGTGTTCCTCCTTCTCTATCCTAGATGGAAGGCTGTTTCTGCCACAAGGTTTAAGAGAGTGAATTCACATTTCCGTTCTCGCGTTAACACGGCAGCTAAGAACTCTTCCTCAGCTAAGCACGCCGCTACGCACGGGGGGGACCGTCCTTAGAATTAAGCACGCCACTAAGCTCGCTCCAGCAGATAAGCACGCTCATGCAACGCACATTTTCAGCTAAGCTTGTGAACTTAGCGCTAAGCAAGAAATTTGCGCGCTAAGCAAGCATATGCAACCCACCCCAGGCTTGTTTAGGCTACAATTTCTGAGATACACATTACACGCCAGTAATAAATCACAAGTGAATTACTTGCACCCCCCCCCCACACACACACACACACACACACACCACCGACCTCACCCCCCCCCCCCACCCCCCCCCCAAAGCATAAACATTAATTGCTGCGGCACCGCGATACGACACTTCCGCAGCTCCTGATGCAGTGCTTCTTGAATGAGTTCGCCCTCTTGCGCACGCAGCCACCAGTACTGTTTACAGTAGCGGTGGCTGCATGCACAAGCGGGTTAATGCTTAATTATCACTCACGTGCTAAAAAAAAAGGATCGCCGTCAGGGCCGCCCATCATGTCGTGAGCGTCCTGATGGCGCTGCCCTTGCATGACGGATGGCACGGGCATGTGAGAGTTCATCCTTCTCCTGCTCATCTGTTGACCCTGCTGCATCATAGAAGGTTGAGCTCTTGGCGGGTCCCTCCCTGCGACAACAAAGGACATTCAATTTGTGCCGTGTGCTGAGCTGCGCTCCTGGGGTCAGTTGCATGAGCGAGCTTAGTCATGCGCCAGCCACTAAGCAAGGTGAGCCGCTATAGCGGCGCATATTGCTTAGTGGCTGGTGCAGGACTAAGCTCGCTCATGCAACTGGCTCCTGGATCTTACTCAGGCTAGGGAAGGAAGGAGGGGGGGGGGGGGGGGCTAAGCTGGCCCGCAAGTATGGACCTTACGGCCATAACGATCTCCAGGACATAATGTCCAAAATCACATACCAGCGCACATTTATCTTCACCCTCTTACGAATGAAATTCGCGCCTGAAACGATTCTACACTGAACGACATATCCTAAGATAAGCGCATTATAAATACCGTAATTATTATTATTATGAAGTACACAGATGCAAATGCATAAACACGATGAGGATTTTATCCCAAAGTCTACCGTATTGTTTGGAGCTCACGTGCGTTTTTCTTTTAGGAACATTCAGAGTTGTTCATATTTTTAAGCTTTTCCTTCTGATCCATTTCCCTACTCTCTAAGCCAACCTCAAAGTTCCGGAGAAAGACATGGGTTATATAAGAGACCTGATGCATCTTTTTGAAGATGCAAATGATCGTCTTATTCTATACCTGCGTATTTAATAATAATAATAATACATAGTATTTATATGGCGCATTTCTCATATTTATAATATAACTCAATGCGCAGGACGTAGCCGCGAACTGAACCCAACAAGCACGCTCACGTGAATCACGCGCATTCCCTCACACACTGTACATAAACACAGAACATTCACGTGGTGCTAAGGGCAAGCTCAAGCGAGCTACTGAAATTATGGAAATTTAAATCGTTTTTTATATTTTTGAAATTTGATTAAGTGGACTGAAATTAATACCGAAATTCGTGGGGGAGGAAAGAGCCGGAGTACCCGGAGAAAGAACCCCCGACGGTCCGCCCGAATTAATGGTGACACTTACTTGAGGAGAAAAGTCCGACGCCGGAACCGGGTATCGAACCTCGCACCTCTTGCATTGGTGGCAGGCGCTTTACCGCTGCGCCACGGACCGCCCCGTCTCTGTGGGCTGGCGATTGGGTGCCTGATAGGCGGGGGCAGGGGATCTAACTGTTTGTCTGTCCGGCGCTGAGTGATTCCTCTTGGTTTGTGTACAATTCTGCCAGCGCTAGCCTCACCTATCTGGTTTGTGAGTATTTATAACTCGAGGCAAATTTGTATCGCTATATCGTTACATTGTTGTGTAATGTTCTGTGCATCTACTGTGGTAAATTAGGGTATTTACCTGACCACATATGGTAGTGCACCTTCGTGTTTGTGTATGTATGTTTCCCCTGCCTACTTCCTAAGTTCCGGAGAAAGACATGGGTTATATAAGAGACCTGATGCATCTTTTTGAAGATGCAAATGATCGTCTTATTCTATACCTGCGTATTTCTCTGTGGGCTGGCGATTGGGTGCCTGATAGGCGGGGGCAGGGGATCTAACTGTTTGTCTGTCCGGCGCTGAGTGATTCCTCTTGGTTTGTGTACAATTCTGCCAGCGCTAGCCTCACCTATCTGGTTTGTGAGTATTTATAACTCGAGGCAAATTTGTATCGCTATATCGTTACATTGTTGTGTAATGTTCTGTGCATCTACTGTGGTAAACTAGGGTATTTACCTGACCACATATGGTAGTGCACCTTCGTGTTTGTGTATGTATGTTTCCCCTGCCTACTTCCTAAGTTCCGGAGAAAGACATGGGCTATATAAGAGACCTGATGCATCTTTTTGAAGATGCAAATGATCGTCTTATTCTATACCTGCGTATTTCTCTGTGGGCTGGCGATTGGGTGCCTGATAGGCGGGGGCAGGGGATCTAACTGTTTGTCTGTCCGGCGCTGAGTGATTCCTCTTGGTTTGTGTACAGTTCTGCCAGCGCTAGCCTCACCTATCTGGTTTGTGAGTGTTTATAACTCGAGGCAAATTTGTATCGCTATATCGTTACATTGTTGTGTAATGTTCTGTGCGTCTACTGTGGTAAACTAGGGTATTTACCTGACCACATATGGTAGTGCACCTTCGTGTTTGTGTATGTATGTTTCCCCTGCCTACTTCCTAAGTTCCGGAGAAAGACATGGGTTATATAAGAGACCTGATGCATCTTTTTGAAGATGCAAATGATCGTCTTATTCTATACCTGCGTATTTCTCTGTGGGCTGGCGATTGGGTGCCTGATAGGCGGGGGCAGGGGATCTAACTGTTTGTCTGCCGGCGCTGAGTGATTCCTCTTGGTTTGTGTACAACCTCTAATCGACACACACGCCGGAGCACACAAATAAAGACGGACACACAGCGCTTCCCGCCATTAGTACGCTCTGTGAGCTGGAGTAGCGACAGAAATTCTGGAGAAGAAGAATAACACAAAGCAGCAAAATGACGTCACTATACGCCGGATTCACGTCATGGCATCGCTGGTCTCACGACGCCGTGTACACTGTGACGAATTTGATGTTTCACGTCACTCATCCCGCGAAAGGCACGTTCTTCCAGAGCTGTTTTGCTCCACACAGCCTCTTCCAAGGAAAATGAATTATTATTAAAAAAAGTTGAAGAGGTACAACGCTGGATTACGAACTCATTCAGGATCTCCCTTTAATCCCCCCCCCCCCCACACACACACACACCCCTACCAGCCCCCCTCCCCCCACGCCCGATCTGCACGGCAGTGGCACACACAAACGGCAGAATGGCACACACAAACACAGAAGGCAGACACACGGCGTTTCCTACCGATTATACGTTCTGTGGGCTGGCGTAGCCACAGCCGTTATGAAGAATAAGGTGGAATGGACACCAAAAAAAAAAAAAAAGTGGAATGGCCCATGCCCACAAAGCCTCTTCTGTATGAGCTTGCATGCATATTCCACCCTTTCCACGATACGTTCGCAAATATCATACAATAGAGAACTGTCTTCCTACATGAAAGAGAATATCGCGCCAGCTCATACACATGTAAAACACTGACGTTTTTGACGTTTTGACGCTGGTGATTTGCGTCAATTAGGAACATTGTATAAAACAATGACGCGTTTGGTGCTTTTACGTCACCGTCACTGTTTGATTCTTCTGATGAAATCAAGGAGTCTTACTATTGACATTTTTTTCCGCATTGAACTTTTATTTTTGAAAAAGTTGAAGAACGAACTCATCCAATGTCTTTCTACAAACTAGCCATATCCAAAATTTCAAACGCATATAATCAAAATTGTGGACTCCAATCTGGGTCAACCGACTTTCTATAAACGGTCCTTTATGTCTTCAATGAGACATCAAATTACGATATAGGGTCGAATCACGAAATTAAGGCGTCTGCTTCGTGCGACGTCATCTTCGCAAATGATCGGTAAAAATCTTCGTTTTAACTACTTCCGGTGACAACACTCGGTGTACAACTATGTTGTAAAAGAATTTAATTTGTGTTTTGGATGGTAGCTGTCGATCTTAGACAGTTTTGAACAGACAAGACATGATGATCATGGTGATAATAGTGTAATATATCTTAGTCATATAATATCAATACTGTTATATTTTATGTATGTATGTGATCTCGAATTGCTGCGGATTACCTCACAGTCTAGATTTGGTAGCCTGACGGACTACCTCAAATTATGACCAGTTATCTATTACATGACCAGTCATCTATTATTTTTTTCGCCGATTTGTAAGGCATGACGAACACAAGCGTCGTCTACTTCTCGAAATTATCACCATTTTATTTATAGTCATGTGACCATGTGATAACTTTCACGACTTTCTGCTAGCAGACGACAGGACTCTTATGTTGTTTTGATTTTTGTGATGGCTCACTGTATTGTTTAAGAAAGCGATCCTTAAGAAAAGAAGAAGAAGAAAACAACAGATGAAGCGAATTTTCTTTTTCTTAAACAATTACGTTTACAAAAGATTTTAAGCAATGGTGGATAAATAATAAATGTTCATTTAATTTACAGTGATACTTTTTTGATGCTTTTTACCATATGCAGTTAGAAGGTAGGCCTATCTAACGCTGTGTTAAGTGGTTTTTTTTTTTTTTTTTTTTTTTTTTTGAGAAATATAAACTTTTTTTATTTTAAGAAAACTTATAGAAAAAAATACAATTACAATATTAAATGTGTTATTTCATTAAATGTTTTTTTCCTTCATTTTTTCACTAACATTGTACAAGCATTCTGATTTTTGGTGATTAGTAAGCGGACTAGTTAAGATTCTTGCGGACTAATTCATTTTTTTCTTGAGCTAGTCCGCCAGATGACCTCAGAAAAAAAAAAAGATTTGGCCACCCCTGTATGTATGTATGTATGTGTGTGTGTGTGTGTGTGTGTGTGTGTGTGTGTGTATGTGTGTGTGTGTGTGTGTGTGTGTGTGTGTGTGCGTGTGTGTGTGTGTGTGTGTGTGTGTGCCGCTGTGCATGTGTGTGCAGTCAGAACAAGAAATCAGTCATTCTCAGGAAATGCCTGTAGACAAATTCAGCTATTTCTGGGAAATGCCCGGTTTAGGACAATTTTAAATTATTTGCGGAATGAGTGATGTATTTCGATTCAGAGAATTGAATTTAACAACTTACAGATCTTTCCGTCTAAATAATTTCTAAGTGCAATTGTTTACAAAAAGAGTGGTATTTTGTCATTCAGTTTAAAAAAATGCTCATTACTGCCTTAGGCATTTCCCACGAATGACTGATTTCCCATTTTGTCTGTAACATAAGGTATTTATTTTGCACCAATTTAATAAATTCTTTTAATAGTGTTCTACTTTTCAGTGTTTTAGGGTTGACATCTTTGTCCTTGTCTTGTGTGTTATTTTATCTGTGTTGCAAATCAAGTAATACTTGTTGACGCTGAAAATCAGTGTTTTCCATACATGTAGGCATAGTCAGAAAACAAAAAGCAACCACTAAGACAAATCTGAAATAAATTTACCAGCTATTTATTATTCATTTTTCATTGCATACAAAAATTATATTATCTAAAAAGATGAATTATGAGAACACTTTACAGCATAATATTTTAGCTGGAAACTCAATATGAGGGTACATGTTGCATTTTCCCCAGCTGCAGTGCTTCGTCGGCATTTTCGACGGTCAGTGCCATGTCACCGGAAGTAGGCATTTGCGCTCGGAAATCTATTTTTAGAATTTTTTTTCGCGGGCAAGGGTCGTGATTCGACCCTATGCTCGGAGGCTCTCGGCTTAGCCACCCACTTAATAAAGTATTTTGCCAAGTTTCAAGTTTGTGCGTACATTAATAACGGAGATTCTCGTGTTTACATACATACGCACACACACATGCGTACATACAAGTGGTTATTTGGGATTTAACGCCGAGCAGGCGACTAAGGCCATATCACGGCGGTACATACAAACATACATACATACATATATATCTACATACATACATACATACATACATACATAACATACATACGGCGCTTCGCGCCAAAACGACGTTCAACAGCAAGGTTAGAGTGGTTAGACGTGACGTCATTTTTACCTTGTTACTTCTTTGCCAGACCATGAGCCCAGCCCGCCTGTTAGTCCGGCTTTGCATTCTACAGAACCCGCCCCGACCGGCCCCATCTAAAAGTCTACCGTAATTTCAATACGGTAGACAAAAACACATAGGACTAACAAAAGACTAAAATAGGACTAACAAGAGACATAAACCCTGGTGAGCCCCCGCCCCATTATGAGGGTTTATGTCTTCTGCAGCTTGACATCGGCAAATGTGAATTTGAAACTAAACGTACCTATTTCGTCGTCATCGAACGTCGTTTTTGTCTTCTTGTCCTTGTTGACGTCATCTTCGGGACGAGTCACCACCATTGACGTCATAGGCGTGACAAAGTGATACTGAAGCACATTGACGATTTAAATTTTAAAAAACTGCCTTTAAAATACATTTCTTAAACAACAAAAGCAAAGCGTGGAGGTGGAGGTGGGTTAGTGGGTGCGGGTGCATGGGTGGGGGGGGGCGGAATATTCATAAATGTTGTTGGCAGTATCATCATAACTGCAGTCTCTCGGTCATCGTCGTCGTAATGAATCAGTCGTCGTCACCATCATCAAACAATTACACTTTACAACTAACAATTAGGTCGAAAACTACGCGTTTTCGACGCCAAAAGGCCATTAAAAGACCGGGCAAACATGCGATATCGCATGTTTGTCCGGGCTTTTAATCCACTTTTTTTCCTCGAAACACCGCAGAGTTTGGACCCACTTCCGATTCCCTAACACGTGTACTCCTTTTCAAGCTTTCAGTCGACAAAACCCATGCAACCCTGTTTACCACAACAGGATCATGACAGTTCAAGGATGGTGACAGAATGAGGTTCTATGCCTCTTGCTTGTCATATTCTGTACCCGTGTTCGTTGGACATCTGGGGGTTTTATGATGTGGATTTTTTCTTTTCTTTTCTTTTCTTTTTTTTTTTTTTTTTTTTTTTTTTGGGGGGGGGGGGGGGGGGTGCGTGACTGTACATATTTTTCGTCAGGGTAAGCCTCCCAAATTTGGGTATTTCGACTAAATCTATCTCCTGAACTAATACGTATACATTGTCTTCAGGGCCGGGACACATCCTGACTGAGAATGTCCACACAAGCAATGGCTGATTGTGTTTGCTGAAATGGTTTAACCCCTTCACTGTGATCAAAGCAGAACACAACCAACTGCAAGAGGCATAGATCCTCATGATGAGCCCCCGCAGCTCTCCTGCGTGAGCTCATGGGGATCTATGCCTCTTGCTGAAGATCTCTTTCAGTCTTTGTATCCACGTTCCCTAAACGGCTGGGGATCACTGGCATTGCTATCAATCGTTTAGGCTGAATCCGTTCAGTGTTGAGAAAAAGGGAACACCACCCAACTGCAAGAGGTATAGATCCTCATGAGCCCCCGCAGTCGCGGGGGCTCATGAGGATCTATACCTCTTGCTGACACCACTTTCAATCCATGTTCCTGGGGCAGCTAGGTTTTTTGGGGGTGTTGACGAAGATTGCAGAAACTCAATCTGCGTCAGCGGGCACTGAACGGGTTAACGTCTTTGTCCAGGGGTGGATCTGTGGGGGGGGGGGGGGGGGTCCAGCCATCCCCCCCCCCCAAAGTTCTTTTAAATGCTATAACAAAGTCCATTTTGGGGTGTTTAGATCCCCACTCCCCCTTGATATCTTGACGAGTATTCAGGCACACACACGTTCTACAATCCCCCACCAAAAGTTCTTTAAAATGCTATAACAAAGTCCCTTTCTGGGGTGTTTGGATCCCCTCCCCTCCCCCCTCCGTTTGATATTTTGTCGAGTATCCAGACACACTCACGTTCCCTTTTTTTGGTGTCTGGACCCCCCCCCCCCCCTCCCCCAAGCTCCCCCCATCCCGCCCCCTTCCCCCTCGTTTGATATTTTGTCGAGTATTCACAAACACGTCCCGCCCATCCCCTCCAGTGTTTTCATATTTTGGCGAGAGTCTCTCCCTCCCCCCCCCCCCCCCCCCCCAAAGCCCCTACGTTGATATTTTGTCGAGTATTCAGACACACACGTCCCCCCTCCCCCATCCTCCTCCCGTTGTTTCATATTTTGGTGAGAGTCCCCCCGCCCCCCTCCCCTCACCCGTGATTTTTGGGTCACTGGAAGCATGGTCTAGCGTCGGGGAGGCCTTTGGTGTCAGGTTGAAGGTCCCAAACAAAACGTTGGACCCCCCCACACCCCCCCCCCCCCCTTGTTTGATTTTTGGGTCACTTTGGTTTACTTATTTACTTATCTTCATATATCGCAGAAGGAATGTGGCAACTCAACAGGCCACAAACATATGTTGCCAAATTCCTTCTGCAATATATGAAGATAAGTAGCGACTGGTCTCTCTATTTGTCTGTTTGTCTATTTTGAAAAAGGGTATTTACCCGAAATATTAATATTTTGTGTTGTAACTGTCTTTTCTAAGCGTGTTTCGTTCTCCGTTAGGTACTTCTTTGAACTGTCGTACGTATAACCTAGTCGCTTTAGTGTGAACTGAACTAGACGCATACAGTTCATACAAAGCTTTGAAACATGCTCGATCTTTGATGCTGTAGCATCAGCATCTTTCTATTCTGCCTCCCAAACGCAGCAGCAACATGCCTCTAATTGTCTCTCAAAGTGAAGTGTTGTCGTATGTTCAGATACATATTCAGATATATGTTTATCCTTTTTTGCGCACCCACACCCGGGTCTGCCCTGAAGGACTTGGGTGGGGTTAACTCCTTTTTAGTTCCCAGGGTCACCCTGGTCAGCCCCACAGAGTGGTTTTTCCCTCTATTCTGCGGCATGTGTTTCTGTCTACCCTTTGTCCATTCACTTGTGTTTTCCTTGTTTAAACTCTCCCTACTTTATGCGCTGTCTGTAACTCTTGATATTAGATGCATGTTGCTAAATGGTCTTAGGTTTATTTAGCGCCTTAGACCGGCTGGCGACATACATTCAATATTTTGTTTAGTTTTTTTTTTTCTTCCAAAAGCAATGCAGGCACGTCCTGAGAAAGTCTTGTTGCTGTCGGGACGTAAAGCAATGTACAACCTACCTTTTTTTGCGCGAATTTTGACAATTAGGGGCCGCACACCAATTGCCGTTGCCGAGGCTCTGGCTCTACGGCTCGCCATTTTGCAGCAGCAGCAGCAACAACCGACCAGTTGGGCAAGGGGAGGGGGGGGGGGGGGCAGATTGGAATGAGAGGCGGCCTGGCTTCAGTATTTCGCGGAAGTACTCTCTCTTTCCGTAGAACTAAGGATTCATACACACAATCTGCGTCCACTAGCAGTGAACGGGATTAACCCATTCAGCCCTGACGCACTACAGCAGGACATGGGTCGACCATGATAATTCAAGGGTAGTGCCAGATAAGCTTGGCGCCGACAGGCGCCAAGCTAATCTGGCACTGCCCTTGAATTATCACGGTCGATCTGGTGCATAGTCATTAGATGACGCCTCCAAAATTTGGGAAATACGGCCGTCGGGCTGAATGATCTAAACAGGCTATGAACCGTACCTTGAGAGACAGCTGCAAAATCTTCCCGTCCAGCTCCGCCGTGAGTTGTTTGCTGTCCTCGGCGGCCACCTTCTGCTCAAGCAGCTGCTGGATCGTCAGAAAGGCCCACGCGCGCTCCGTGATCTTGGCCAGGTCGCGTGGCACGGCCCAGTACGGGTTATCTCCCGCGCCGGTCAAGGTCAGGTCGGTGACGTTGCCTGTGTCGAGTACGAGGTTGATCTACAGGAGAAACCACAATTTAACCCCTTCGCCGCCGAGAAAACAAATGAACGCAACCCGAATAAAAGAGGCATAGATCTCACGAGCCACCTCCCCCCCCCCCCCCGCCCCCCTCTCCCTAGTCGCCCATGAGGAGCTGTGTCTCTTGCTTAGACCAAGTTGTATCCCTCTTAATTCTGGAGCTGGGTTGGCTCGGTGGTAGAGCGTTCGACTCTCGTCCGAAAGTTCCCGGGTTGGAATCCAGCGGGGGTCAACATTCGGGTTCGAATCCAGCGGGGGTCAACATTCGGGTTCGAATCCAGCGGGGGTCAACATTTGTTAAGACCCTATTCGATGCCCCGTCTTTGAAATCACCTTCGCTGTGGACGAAGGACGTTGAGCCCTAAACGTTGAACTTTTCTTTCCCCTCTTAACCCTTATCAGTCTGAATACACCAGTGTGTGAAATAAGTTTGATTAAAATAGTTCAAGGGTAGTGCCAGAATAGCTTGGCGCTTCTTGAACTAAAGCCATTGGTCTATATCCTTATCTGTAGTACTATAGTGTAGCTTGCATATATACGGCAGTGTACAAATTTGAAGCTTTAAGCCTCAGTATGATTAACTGATTAACTGGAGGGTTGTGACTTTGAGTCGTTGAAAGAACAAAGATTTCAGAAACAAGAATGTATTTACAGTGACAGAGAGAGGGTTAAGATAGTCGGTATGAAATTTATACTATAGCCAGCTACGCCAGAATCAATAAACGTGTGCTGGCCATAAGGTCCAAAATCATAGACCAGCACACACATACTATAAATGCACGCTTTTTCAGAACTGTCAGCTTCCTTCTCGTAAGGAAGTCTTTCCTCGAAACAGTGCTCTACGTCAGGTGGGTGATACAGTCTTATACGTCTGTATTAACACTTTTGCAGCCGCCAGTTTAACCCTTTACATCACGATACACCCATTGTTTGAAATTAATTTGACGGATAGTTCAAGGGTGGTGCCAGAATAGCTTGGCGGCGGAGGCACCAACCTCGAACTAAAACAGTTGATCTATCTTCTAATCTGTAATGCAGCCTTCATAGGACAATAAGCAATTTTTTTTAAAAAATCAGTCTCAGGATGAAATGGGTTAACACATTCACTGAAAACTTGAAGTGACAAGTGCAAGGTCTACAAACATCTCTGCCATCTAATCTTACCTTGAAAACGTTAAACGTTTAGGGCTTAATGTCTTTTCTCCACCACGAAGGTCATTTCACAAACGGGGCACCGAAAAGAAGTCTGTTTAATTTTTGACATCAGCTGGGTTCGACCTTTCGGACGAGAGTCGAACGCTCTACCACCGAGCCACCCAGCTCCCCTAAACTTACCTCGAGTCTGTTAATCACATACATGCACGTTCCCAGTTCCCAGGACCACATGAGTCCACGGTCGTAAAGCGTCCCTACCATAGGATGTGATCTCAAAGCTGTCACTCTCATCTTGACAAGGACCATTCAATGACCTCATTACTCAACACCCCAAGACACAACCAGCTTCAGACAAAGTAAGTCTGCGGGTCCCATAAATCACGTCTCCTTCTCTGACCTCAAAACTGTCACTCTTTAGAGACGTGCCGCCTCCGGATACGCGGCTTAAGCCGCGTATCCGGAGGCGGCACGTCTCGAATGCAAATTCACCTCATTATCATCAACGTCGCGGTCAGACACGACCAGCTTCAGATCAAAAAAAAAAAAAAAGTATATAAACTATGGGTATACGAATAACCTGCGTCACTGCCAATCTGACCTTGACATTGACATCAACTTTGACCCTTGCGCTCACCTCGTTACCTCCAGAGCCATGTCCCGTCACAACCAGCCGGAGACCGGTCCCTTCCTCGCTGATGCGCAGACGATCAAAGTTCTCTATCTTGCCGGCGACGACGGCGTCGCTTTTAGCGAACAAGGTGGGAAAGGTGCAGACTGTGACGGTGCCGTTGTCCACCCTGACGTCCCCCTCACCTTCCCTGCTGCCCTGGTCGCTGGTGCTGCTGTGGTAGGCGATGGTCAGCCCGCGGAGCACGACGGTGGCGATCTCGGTGTAGAGGCCCGACACTTGCAGCGTGGCGTCCGCGCCGGAGTAGATCTTGCGCGCGAAGCCGTTGTTCTTGGCTGACACCTGAAATGTTCACACAAGTGCAACTACGTTCATCTTTTAGAGACAATAGTGGGAGATTCATCGGTCGTGATATTTCAAGGGTATTGCCAGATAAGCTTGGCGCCTCAGTTCCCTGGCGCCAAGCTCATCTGGCACTACCCTTGAACTACATTCATCTTTTAGAGACAATATTGGGAGATTCATCGGTCATGATATTTCAAAATGAAGTGCCCGATTAGCTTGGCGAGAAGAAAACCTGGAAATACCCTTGAAATATCATGACCAATGAGATCTTGTCCGCGATGTTGTTGTTTTTGGCTGACACCTGAAATGTTCACACAAGTACAACTACATTCACCTTTGAGACACAATAATGGGGGATTCATCGGTCATGATATTTCAAGGGTATTGCCAGATAAACTTGGCGCTTTCCCAGGCGCCAAGCTCATCTGGCACTACCCTTGAACTACTGCGGCCAGGCCCGAAGCAGATCTTGAGCGCGAAGCTTTTGTTGCGGCTAATGTGAAAAGTTTAAAAATAACACAATCATTCTCAAAGATTCCTTCCACAAGATTAACCATCCCTACCCTGTTCTACGACTGTTTTGAGCGTCCTCTTATAGCTGTGTGAGTACAAATTCCTAAAAATAAGCGTGAAGCTTGAAGTAGACCCCGGGTTTGACACATATATACGGGAGTCGGCGCCAACTATATTGGTTTAAAGCGTTTCAGTGTAATCAGTGTTAGCGTCTGGCTACCGCACAGACACCTGTGTTGTATGCTGGGGAGGGCGTGGGCAAAGTGGAGGTACGCGTGAAAAAAACGTGTTTACAGTTCACACGCCTTTCCCGACCATGTGTCATAACTTGAAGGCTGTCTCAATTCACGAGTGGCGATAAGGGTTGTGCAGTCTTCGCCGTTCTTTTGTCTGTTTTGTTGCAATGCCACATAACGATCAGCCACTGAGGTGTCCCAACTGTGGCACCGCGCCACTTCGAAGAGAAAAGAACATGTCCATTCTGAGGTTAAACCCCTTTCAATCAGTCGTTGCAAAAATAAATTAAATCATGCCTGACCTCCCCTCACGCAGAATCCATCACTCGTGCTCACTTCGACGATAAAATGCGAGCTATGTTACGCAAAATAAGTCACTCGTGCTCACTTTGACCGCATTTTATCGGTCGAAGTGAACACGAGTGATTTATTTTGCTTAACAGAGGTGGGACATAATCTAATCACTCTCCCAGGACCTTTGCTGTCTGGGTATGTGTATGGAGGCAGCGGTTTTATAAACAGTATCGATGCCTGCATGCACAAGGTTGATTTTTTTTTTTTAATGGAAAACGTACTATATATAAAATACACCTACCTGTTTCAGCAGTCGATAATCGGCGCCGCTGCCAAAAGCCAGACTGTAAATATTGGCCATCCTCTGCGAGTCTACACCCTTGTTGAGATTCGTCACCTGTTCAACGATGATTTGGGGGCTTTGGATGCCGGCCGTGGGCTCCCCGTCCGTCAGGAAAAACAGCATGGGGACACGGTGCCTATCCCTCTGCCTCTGTAGCATGTCCACACCGCGGGTCAGTGCCAGGTGAATATTGGTAGCTAAAAGAAGAAGAGAAAGTAAAACACGTGGCGATCGTGCCTTCTCCCATCTTGGCCCCGCCACTTGGAACAGCCTCCCCGCCCCTGTCCGTAACTGTCAAACGCTCCCCTCATTCAAATCACTTCTCAAAACCCATCTCTACAACGCTGCCTTTTACTAGTTCATTTCTCCAGACATGCACAATTTATCACCACTGCCGGTCACGTGTGTGTGCCGGTGTGTGTGTGTGTGTGTGTGTGTGTGTGTGTGTGTGTGTGTGTGTGTGTGTGTGTGTGTGTGTGTGTGTGTGTGTGTGTGTGTGTGTGTGTGTGTGTGTGCGTGCGTGTTAGCCGTTAGCCTGTTCATTGTACTAGAGTTTAGAGCTACTTGTTGATTAAGCGCTTAACAAGTCTCCTTTATTATTAAGTACGCTATATATACGAACATGGCAACAGTAGTTTATGGGCTAGGCCCAATATAAAATTTTAATATGCCAACGTGCCAATGTGTTACGGCTGTAGTTCTCTTTCTGACGGAAATTTACGCATAATCGCCCAAAACAATGACACATCGGCGTGATCCAACTTTCTCTGTTTCCTCATCGTGGCCAGACCGCCAATCTATTCTATGTAGAAAAGAATAGTGTGCATGATGATGGGATTCGATCGGAGGGCGGGAGGGAGTCGGTGAATCAGGCTCTGGTGATGGTGGTGGTGGGGAGGGTGGGCGGGTGGTATAAGGGATCAAAGAGCGGAAACATTGTAGATCGTAGTCTTAATCTCACAATACAGTTTAACCCCTCTGCTGCCAGTGATCACGAATGTCGCGTAAGAAACCACTTCACATTGAGCGACATTCGCTTAAAGAACACAAACTAAACGAGACCAGAATTAGGCATAAAGAACATAAGACCAACAAGAGACACGAATCCTCATGAGCCCCCGCAGTCTCTTGTAGCTGGTTAGCGTTCGCCTTGCTTCGGCAGCTAAGGCGTTAAACATAAAATGATTTTTCGTTTTTGATGTGCACGTGACCAGATCTCTGAGGGCTACATGACATGTTAGCTAAAGGCCCCGCCACACGTGCCGGTTGTGCCCCGATTTTGAAGCCGATTCCGATCCGATTGCGATCGGATGACGTCAATTATCCGATCTGGTCCCAATCGGCTGGGAATCGAGTGTCTAGAACCTGCTCTATTTTCCCGATCCGATTCGGCCCCGGTTGTATGCTTCAACCAATCAGAGCGCGTCTCGCAAAGCACGTCGTTTCACAGTTTGCAAATGGCGGAACACGCCTGTTGCGATCAGTCACCGCCGTTGCTGATGTTTCGCACGCCTCTTCCCGAATATGATGCAAAACTGCTGATAATGCAAGCACATCATCATCACTGTCAAATCTAGCAGCCATTTTGCAGAACAGGTACGACTTTGATCTTTGGTTCAAACCGGTCGGCTAAATAAACTTGAGTCGGGGAATGTGTGGCAGTGCACACGTTTTTGCAGTCCGGTCCGATCACCTACCGATTCGAAACTGATCGGAATCGGCCTCAAAACCGGGCATGTGTAGCGGGGCCTTAAAGGTCTACATAAAAGTGACATTTAAAAAATCCAACAGAAGTGGTTCGGGAATAGAAACAGGACAAAAATTGCTCGTCTTTTGACGCAAAAAGTGGATTTAAAAGCTTGCACAATGATGCGACATCGCATGTTTGTCCGGGTTAGCTTTTTGACTTTCACACTGTGGTGTGACGTTATTTTGAGCCGAGTTGAGCTTTACGTCACTGAATCCATGAGTGATGTCACATTTTGGAACAGTAAAAGAAGACAGCTGCATATAAAACGACGTCGAAATAATGTTGTAGATCGCAGGCACCCAAATAACGAGGTGAAGATCATAACAAGACTCACTTTTGCTCGCTCCTTAACCCATTACACCATCAGGAAGGTGTTTTAACAAATTGCTTATTGTCCTATAGAGGCTACATTACAGATTAGGAGATAGACCAATCATTTCCGTTCAAGCGTGGTGCCAGAATAGCTTGGCGCCTCAGGCGCCAAGCTAATCTGGCACCAAGTGTGAACTATCAAAGTCTAATTAATTTCAAGAAATGGCTGTATCAGTGTGGAAAGTGTTAAGAATACCCAATAATTAGACTACCAAACAGTTCCACTTACACCCTCGCGCGTCAATCCTGCCAACATATCCCTGAGCGCGCTGCACGTTGCTGACGCTGGCCTCCTGAAGGTCCTCACTCCACGTCTCCACAGCGTCATCAAACAGCAGGACGTTGAAACGGTCCGTCGGACGAAGGTCACTCAAAATTATACGCATCGCTTCCTGCGGGACACAGACGATTGTAATGATTTAACCTCTCCTTATCTTATCACTGCTGTGAAATGTCGGCAGGAGAAAAATCACTATACATGTATCTAACTGCAAGGAAAGTGCGCAAAAGGTCAACGGGCTGGTCGACGTCGGCCGCAGTGGGCCCGCGCACGACCGTGCGCGGACCCACAGCGGCCGACGGTCGGCAAGTACAGTCCTCGTGAGTGACTGATGAGTGTTGAAAATGAACACGTCAACGAACGCGCCGGCGAAGCGGATTTCCATTAGATTAGTCTTCAATTTTGCGTCAGTCGCACGGACAAATACTGCGTTTGTCGAGACATCGATCTGGTTTTGGTGGGGGTTTTTTCTCCAAGTGGGAGAACCTTTGATCTGACAAACGCTGTAGGCGATCCATACACGAGTCTAAAATCGTCGACATTGTATCTTTTAGACTGTGCTCCAGATGACACTGAATTTCGATGTTTATATTATATCCTAATGGCCTAGCCACACATATAGCGAACAAACGCCTATATACGTATAGTGGCAGAGAAGGGGTTAGTTGACAGAAAGCGTCAACAAAACTGTCAAAAGTCAATTGACCGGCCTACGCTGTATGGGTAGTGTGACCTAGCTGTAAGTAGTCATCTTGAACTCAGCTTAACTGACAACTAGCTAATTAGTTGTCCCCGTAATTATGATGTCATATTTTGGGGGGAACTCAAGCTGACGTCGACGAGCCGTGAGGATCTTTACCTTACTAGTTTGCATTTAACTCATTCGAGACGCCGGTGTGCTCCAAATGCAGTAAGTATTGATTGTGTTTTGTGTGTGTGTGTGTGTGTGTGTGTGTGTGTGTGTGTGTGTGTGTGTGTGTGTGTGTGTGTGTGTGTGTGTGTGTGAGAGAGAGAGAGAGAGAGAGAGAGAGAGAGAGAGAGAGAGAGAGAGAGAGAGAGAGAGAGAGAGAGAGAAAGCATCACGTGTCATACCCTTAGCTGTCGGATTGGCTCCCCTGACATGGAGCCGCTTATGTCCAGAACAAACACAATGTCCAGCGGCAAGGGAGCTAAATCGTTGGGTGGCAGAAAGTAGTGGACAAAGTAGCCGTCGACCACCTGGAATCATCGTCATCGTCATCATCAACATCATTAACATCATAGTGATCGTCGTCATCGTCGTCTTCGTCATAATAATCGATTTTAAAATTACTGTCATCATATTCACGATAATCGTCAAAATAGTTATCATCATTGACTCACCAGCATCATCACCATCAGTATCGTCGTTGTCAATGTATCAATGAAATTTTACTTGAGAACAGCTGAGGCATTGCTACTGTAACAGCTACAAAACTGTCTACACCTAAAACATGCATACACAATATAAATGTAGACCTACATACATATAAGAGATTACATTCAGTAGACAGATCGACCATGTCATAGGTCGCAGGTGGTGGCAGAATAGCTTTCCGCCTAAAGGTCGATTATGTTTGATCATGGTTATCAAGTTAGTGAGAGAGAGCTGAATGGTATCCTCAACCGTTTGCTTGACTGAGTACTACCCAGACAGACTCACTCGGGGAGTATGCCACAATTACTTGTGGCGTACTCCCCGAGTGAGTATGTCTGGGGAGTACTTAGTCAAGCAAGCTGTCCGGGATAACGTACCAGAATTTCTCCCGCGCTGTCAGAGGCCACATCGTACTGCACGACGAACCAGCCACCCCCCGCCTTCTCCAGCTCTTCCGGGGTGGGGCGGTACTTAATGTAGGCGGTGGACGGGGTGGGCATGGTGATCTCTGTCAACGTGTTCACACCTGGATCGAAACACATAGCAATTAACCCCTTTACTACCCAGAAAACGTGCATGGGCACGATCCACTGCAAGAGACGTATAGATCTGCACTGAGCCCTCGTGACTGCCCCTTGCTGACACCATGTTTCTTAGACGACGTTCAGTGAACTACGATTTCACACAAAAAGTATGCGTTCAGTGGCAGAGATCAAAGGGATTAATAGAATTAAGTAGTGGTTTATCCTTAACCCATTACATCCTGAGTCTGAATTTTAAAGGTTTGCTTATTGACCTATAATGGCTACATCATACAGATTAGGAGATAGATCCACCATTTTAGTTCAAGGGTGATGCCAGAATAGTTTGGCGCCTGAGGCGCGAAGCTATTCTGGAACCACCCTTCAAATAACATAGTCAAATTTATTTCCAACAATAGTGTATCAGGATGAAAAGGGTTAAGGGTCTATTTTACCGGCTGTTACTTCCTTCTCCGGCATTTGCATGCCAAACTCACCATCAAAACCATCTTGTCGTTTTTGTCGTCGTCGTTATCATCGTCTTGTCGCCCTTGGAAACTAAATTTCAAAACTGAAACCTGCTGCAAGGTCTCATCTGTCAAGAGCACTTGAAATTATGATTAAGTGGAAAGCGGTATCCACGCAGAGTATGAGGATGAGCTAGAAGAAGAAAAAGCCCTCTGGTGGTACCCGGATAGTTACAAGACGAGACAAATCCGAGGACCCGGAACCAGTTGTATAAGCGAGCTTAGTCCTACACCAGCCACTAAGCAAGGTGCGCCGCTATAGTGGCTGGTGCAGGACTAAGCTCGCTCATGCAACTGACCCCCGGGTTCTTGCATACATTAATCCATTACATCCTGAGGCTGATTTCTTTATATGTTTACGTATTGTCCTATGAAGGCTACATTACAGATTAGGTGACAGGTCAGCCATTTCAGTTCAAGGGTGGTGCCAGAATAGCTTGGCGCCTCAGGCGCGAAGCTGTTCTGACACCACCCTTGAACTCTCATAGTCAAACTTATTTCAATCGATAGCGGATCAGGGTGAAACGAGTTAAATCCTCTGCTGCCAGTGAACGCAGACTGTGTTTTTGAAATCATCGAAAATTCAAAGTCAAAGATGCCCAGCCGGCAAAGGAACATGGATACAAAGTGGTCTCAGCAAGAGGCGTAGGTCCTCACGGGTCCCCGCAACCGCGGGGGGCTCGTGAAGATCTCTATACCTCTTGCAGTTGGGTGATGTTCAATTTTTCTCTGAAGTGAACGGGTTATAACCCCTTCGCTGCCGGTAGAGGCAGACTATTTTTCTGAAATCTTCGCTAATTCAGCACCAAAGAGCTCCAGATAACGCAACAGTGGTCTCAGCAGGAGGTTAGGCAGTTATTTGGGTTTAACGCCGAGCAGGCAACTAAGACCATCTCACGGCGGCTCAGCAGGAGGCATAGATCTTCTGTTCCACGCAACTTCAGTGGCTCATGACTGAGGATGGATTGTGTTCTGTCTTGAAGAGGTTAAATAGCGTGAGGACACATAGGTCGCTAGCAGTTTACGCTGGTTTCCACGTAACTAGTTCTCCAAGCCTGGGCAGATATGCCGGCCACGCACGTTTTGAAAACTGTCTCTGGCACCGAAGTGCCGGCAGACGGCGAAGAAATACGCAAATACCACAGGCGCGTGACAGTTAAGCTCAGTGCGTGTTGATATTATATTAAATGCGGCGAGTCAGCCCGCCCGCGCGCGCGCAGTCGAACACTCTCTCCACAGAAAGAGTATTGGACTGCCCGCGCGCGAGCGGGCTGACTCGCGCATGTCAAACCAGCACTGAGCTTGTCCGGCGCCTTTGGCGATGGCCTACTTTCGTTAACGGCGTTACTGATGACATCCTTCCGCATTGCCGGAGTGCGCACGTTCTCGATCTCCGCCCGCTCCTGTATAAAGACCTCGACACTCAGCTCTTTCACAGCCATCTTGCTGTCGATGTGGACGGCGTGTTCGTATGTCCCAAAGCGCCTGCGTAGCAACTCTTGGTAGAGGAGGGTGAAGATCACGTTGTGCCCAGCGGCTACGTTAACGGCCACCTCAAACTGGTTAGAGTGCCTGGGCCTGAAATGATTTACACAAGCAGGATACAGTAATAATAATAATAATAATAATAATAATAATAATAATAATAATAATAATAATAATAATTAATAATAATAATAATAATAATTATTATTATTATTATTTTAACATATGATAATACATGTGTACAAGTCCAGTGTTTTATAATAATTATTATATTTTTTTATATAATACATGTGTACAAGTCCAGTGTTTTATTATTATTATTATTATTATTAAAAGTGCCCTGAACCTGCAAGAGACCCAAATCTTTATGAGCCACCCCCACCTCACCCCTGTCTATGTTGGCTCAGGATTCATGGGCGGATCTGGGGGGGTTGGGGGTAGTTCCAGTGGTTCCGGCCCCCCCCCCCCAACCCCAACCGCCACCCCCCCTCCCACTCAACATTTTTTAAATTGCTATAACAAAGACCCTTTTTGTCCCCCCCCCCCCCCTCCACCCAGTCCTTCGATATTTTGGCGAATGGTGAGAGTCTTAACACGCATGTGCTTCTTCTCTATACACCAACCTCCCCCCCCCCCCCTCCCCTCCCCCCGCTTTTCTACCCTGGAAGCAAGGTCTAGCGTCGGGGGGACCTTTTGTATCAGGTTAAAGGTCCCAAATAAACAGTTGGGCACCCCCCCCCCCCCCCCCCCCCCCGAGGTAACTGATCGTCCCTGGGGTTCATAAGGTAAGGATCTCTAAGCATATTTCATTTGGGTGTCTGATCACTCTCTGTGTCTATTACAGACAAATAGGTCTGGAGAAAAGACACACGTGCGTGGTACAGTTGTTACGTGGATGTGTTTACTCAACCAGACGGACAGTGTCTATAAATTGTATGTACACCCGCGTCAGAGAGACGAAATAAACACAAGGAACGGTTCCACATGGTAGGTAAGCCGTTCTTTCAGATGCAGTGCAAGACAGACCTGTGATGATAGCACAAGACAGTGGTGAGGTAAGACAGACCTGTGATAGCACAAGACAGTAGTGAGGTTAGGTTTGCAACGAACGACTCCCAACAACGCACGAGAGCGAAATAATAATAATAATAATAATAATAATAATAATAATAATAATAATAATAATAATAATAATGTACATTTGCATAGCGCTTAACCTCCAGATGAATGATGCTCTAAGCGCTTTACAAGATATAAAAAATCACAGAACAAAAATTACAAGAAAGTAAAAGCTGCGTCACGGCGAAAAACACCTTCTACCATACGCAT
Source organism: Semisulcospira habei (assembly GCA_036245525.1). Lineage (NCBI taxonomy): Eukaryota > Metazoa > Mollusca > Gastropoda > Semisulcospiridae > Semisulcospira > Semisulcospira habei. The sequence goes on along the minus strand of BTPG01000002.1, from coordinate 100,174,700 downwards.
AGACAACGCTCCAAACATCTCCAGGAGTCATAGATCCTCATGAGCCCTCCGGGCTCATGAGGATCTATGCCTCTTGGAGATGCTTGAGTATTGTCTATACGCTCATGGTCCGGGCTCCTGAGGATCTATGGAGTGTTTGGAGTGTTGTCTATGCTTATGGTAGAATGTGGTCGTTCGACGTGATTTCGCTCTTTCGTTGTTGGGAGACATTCGTTGCAGACGTAACCTCACTATGGAAACTCCATTTTGGGGGGTGAAAAACGAGAGTATCATTGTATTACGTACTGCGTGTCTTTTGCCTTCACAGGGCAGACTGGGATGGATGGATGGATGGATGGATGGATGGATGGATGGATGGGTGGGTTGATGGGCGGATGGACGGACAGACGGTTGATGGATCGATAGATGAAACAATGAATCAATAAATCAACAGAAAAGGAACGACAAAAACAACGACAGAATGGCTGTGAATTTACAAACAAACAAACAAACAAAACGAACAAGCAAACTGAGTTTGATCTACCCATCATGAAACTAAAGAATATACCAACTAACACACGATCGAAGAAAAGCACAAACAAACAAACAATCAAGCAAACAAAAAACTGACTTTTGTTCTACCAGTCCGCCAGTGTGTCCGCGAGCCAGGGCGTCGGCATAATCCTGGCGGGCCTGCTGCTTCTCCTTAACGTTCCCTGGGTACACCTTGCCCTGTATCATCCTGGATAATCAAAATAAATCCGTAAGTCAAACCTGAATGTAAAGGTGACCTACCCAGTAAGCAATGTCCTCGGGCGCACAACGGCCCCAGTGGGCCCGCGCACGGCTGTACGCGGGCCCACTACGGCCGTCGTGGGCCCGAAGACGTTTTGCGGCTACTGGGGACAGGACAGATGTGGCGGCCACTAAAGGCACTGACAGTTTTACAAAGGGTCTTCACTAAAAAAGGAAGGCTACTATTAACTTTGGTGGCTACTACTGATTAACTCATAGGAGACGTGCCGTATACGGATACGCGGCGAATCGCCGCGTATCCGTATACGGCGCGTCTCCAGTGAGTTAATAGGTCACCACTTTGATGTGTTACTATTAGCAATAGTATCGATATCATCGTCGTCGTCTGTCATATCGTCAGCTGACGCACACTGGTTGGCAGCGAATCGCAGGAGACAACAACTGCGCATAACACATTAATAGTGCATGGACCAAGCGGATTTACTCAGCGATGGACAAATAACGGTTATATTCCTTGCCCCTTCCCATCAGGAACGTCTTGGTACGTGTAGGTGTGTGTGTATGTGTGTGTGTGGGAGGGGGGGGGTGGACACGGGGGTGGGTGTGTGTGTGTGTGTGTGTGGGGGGGGGGGTGGTGGTGGGGTGGAGGAGGCAAAGAAAAAATGAAAGACGAAAGTTCTTGAGGCCAGGTACATGAGTGAACTTAGTCCTGCGGAAGCCACTCAAAAGATGTTCCACTATATGTTTCTCGGTGGTTTGCGTAGGATTTAGGATCACGCATGAAACCGACCGCAGCGGGGAGGAGGGATAAAGGAGGGAAGCCGGAATGAAAGCTGCAAGTTCTTGGGGCCAGTCATATGAATGAGCTAAGTCCTGCGCAAGTAACTCAACAAATGCGGAGCAAGCATAGGTTTCCCAGTGTTTTGCGTAGGATTGAGGATCGCTCATGCAACCGACTGCAAAATCTCTAATGTGTGCATGTTTGTTTGTTTTTCAGCCAAAAAGGGGGATAACTCAGGGCTATGTAGTGTGAGGCCGGGGCGGGGGTGGGGGGGGGGGGGGTGTATGAAATCTGTAAGCGGTCTGCAGTCACCCGCCAGTCACAAATTTCATCACTGAGCACAAAGGGGGTAGGGTAACTCACATGGAGAAGTTGGAGATAAAAGCTTGTTTAGGCAGGGTGACGTCAAAGAGCAGCTCCTGAGCTGTGCCGCCGTCATTGCTCATCACACAAGTCACTTCCGTTGTGGCAAACCGGAACTGAATGTCAGACCGGAAGGCCAACTTGTGGACCGTAGTCTGAAATTGATTGATTGATTGATTGATTGTACATTGCTTAACGTCCCGACAGCAACAAGGCTTTCTCAGGACGTGCCTGCACTGCTTGTGAAAAAAAAAAAAATAAACAGAACATTGAATGTATGTCGCCATCCGGTCAAATACGTTAAATAAACCTAACACATGGGGCCTAAATAAAGCTAAGACCATTTAGCAACACACATCCAATATCAAGAGCTACAGGCAGTGCAGACAGCAGGGAGAGTTTTAAAAAGGCAAATACAGGTGAATGGACAAAGGGTAGACAGAAACACATGCCCCAGAATAGAGAGAAAAACTCACCCTGTGGGGCTGACCAGGGTGACCCTGGGAACTAACTAAACCAGATTGTTTTCTGATAGGCGCCAAGCCGTCTGGCACAACCCTTAAATTATCTCGGTCTCCTGTAGGCGGCGTTGGGTTAACTCATTCGAGACGTGCCGCGTATTCGGAGGCGGCGCGTCTCAAATGAGTTAACACAACATTGAGTAACGGCCGTATCGTAATCAGCGTCCAAACATCGGACTTGTCAGACTGGCGCTACTGACTTAGTTCACACGCCCAACAGCAGGGGCCAGTTGCAAGTGAAGAGCTTAGTCAGTCCTGCGAAGCCACTCAAAGCAAGATGCTTCGCTTTAGCGCAGAACCATGCTTAGTAGCTGGCGCTGGACTAAGCTCAGTCACTCATGATACTGATTTCTGACAGTATTCTGCCCTCGCATCTCCCCCCTCCCCCCCCCCCACCACACACACACATAAACGCACACCGCACACAAACACACTAAAGCGTAACACACACACTCAGGCTGTCACACACACACGGCGACTTAACTCATTCTACCCCAACACCGAAATCTGCAAATTTTCCCGTTGTCTTCTGAAGGCTGCATTGAAGTGCAGGACACAGATCGACCATGATAGTTCAAGGGTGATGCCGGAATAGCTTGGCGCCTATAGGCCTATAGGCGCCAAGCTATTCTGGCATCACCCTTGAACTATCATGGTCGATCCTTATCTTGTTGTGGTGTGTCTGGGGTAGAATGAGTTACTGAACCGAGTGGAATGCACCTCAGGTGAAGCATAAGTTGAGGCTACAGTACGCGGCCTTCTTGCCGTCCAGGCGTTCATTCTCCAAGTCAGTGGCTCAGTAAATCACACTGAGGAGACTATAAACCTCTTGCTAGTAAAGATTGACCCATCTGTGTTGTCATACTGAGAAAGTTACCGTGAACGGTTTTTCAAATTTTGATTGCAGTAGGTTCCACTTTAATACTAATCTGTCAGTGAAGGTGTTAACGTCTTTTGCCTGCATAGGACAGGAATCTTTCTCTTCAGATTTGGTGTTTTTTTTTTTTTTATGTGTTGCTCCATGGCAAGCTGTCTACGGAACTGTTTTCTTTTGATCAGAGATAAATAGGATAAAATCCTGTGAATGCCCCCGGCGTTTGTTTGAGGAGCTACTGCCGGAACTGCACCGCAGTGGTTTACACTTGTCCGCTGAGCGGTTGAGGTTCAGACGGTTTGACGCGCTCGTGTGGATTACTTTTCGCCTTTATTAACTCATTGTGTCCAGGGTACCAAATGCCCACATTAATTTAAAGTTGTCCTCTGAAGACTGCATTACAATTCAGGAGACAGATCGATCATGATAGCTCAAGCTATAGGCGCCAAGCTATTCTGGCACCTCCCTTGAACTATCATGGTCGAACCATATCTGGCTGTGGTGTGTCGGGACTGAATCAGTTAACTGACTTAACAGCAGGACCGGCACCTCCTGCGAACACGCCAAGAGGCCAAGGCACCGCACCCTTAGCCCGTTTTCAGTCATCCTCATACTGATACTACTGCGTGAAATTAATTTGACTATGATAGTTCAAGGGTGGTATCAGAATATCTTGGCGCCTAAGGCCAATCATAGTGGTGGCGGATCTATCTCCTAATCTGTAATGTAGCCTTCGGGTGACAATAGCAAGCAACATTTCTTTTTTAATCAGCCTCAGGCGGGGTGTAATGGGGTAAACTAGCAAGGCCAATCCCCCCCCCCCCCCCCCCGCCACCACCCCCCTGAAGTGCTGCGCATTTTTAAACTCATTAAATTTTTATCCTGAGGATTAAAAAAAGTCTCCTTTGAGGTCTACGTCGCAGTTCTGAAGACAGATCGACCATGCAGGCGCCAAGCTATTTTGACACCACCCTTGAATTATCATGGACGGTAGACATCCTGTCATAGGCATGTTAGGCGGCTTAAATAGTAGGCCTATGAGTATGTCTGAAATTTGCGAAAACCATTAATTATTAGGTGCTTCAGATTTACAAATTACACATTCGATAAGGCCAACATTCAAGCAGTAGCTGAGCAGCCGCAACTACAGCAGCAGCAACAACATCAACAACAACAGCAAACCATCGGCAGTAACAACAACAACATCTTGGCGGCTTACTTGACAAACAGTCGAGCCGGTCCATATTGCAAGCACAAGAAGCACAGCAGCCAGAATCTTCTCCATGCTGCCTGTGTGTAGTGTACTTCAGTTTCTGCTCTCCTCTCTCATATGGCGCCGTCTTGTTGTTTCACGTTTCAAAGTGTGTGGGACTAAATTTTCCCCAGCGCACTGGCCTTGAATCGGCCTGTGGCGCCTGTTTTCATTCAGACATGGACCATGCCCACTCGCTGCCAGAAGGGGCGCCAGCATCCTTGTTTACAACGGCAGTAAATAAACAGTCGCACTGACATAACAACTCTCAAGAACTCCTTCAGTAGTGTCGGCGGCATATGGAAGACAGATTAATCCGTGGCAACGCCCAGCTGCAAGAGGAATAGATCCTCATGAGCCCTCGCAGATTGCGGGGGCTCATGACTGAGGATCTAGGCCTCTTGGTGAACACTTTTATAATGCGTTTATGGCGGTGGCTGCCATGAATTGTGATATACGGCAGGCTGTGCGGGGAACCACTGCAGTGATGTTTTCATTTCAGTGATACACTGTAAAACACACACCCGGCACACACACACACACACAATGAGGTCTAGTAAACCTTTATGTGCCCTGTTAAAACGGCGGGGGTAATTAAAAGCAGCCTCACTCGCTGAACACAAACTTCCTCAAGTCGGAGCCGTGTCAGTGCCGTTACATGGTAAATACACGCGGCAATTGAATTCATTCGCGTCAGTGACCCGCCTAGGAGTGCTCAGACCAGGAACGCTACAGTTGAGCAACAGCCGGAAAAGGTGAGAGAGAAAAAACCAACTGACAGGCGCCCTGTGTGTGTCTATGATTTTACTGGAACAGATTAGATCAGTGGCGATGGTCACGTGATCAGTTTCAGTCAAGCAAACGCCTTAAAGCCTGAGTGTAAATAAGTTTGACTACTAAAATGGTTCAAGGGTGGTGCCAGAATAGCTTGGCGCCTCTACTGAGGCGCCAAGCTATTTTGGCACCACCCTTGAACTAAAGCCCGCCGGCATTGGTCTATAGTCCAAGTACTATAACTGTAGCTTGCATTACTGCGGCATTGGCAGTCTGATGTGGGTCAACTGATCGGCCGGCATTAGCTCATAGACCGGCCACGACTGACCTCAGTCTTTTATTTCAATGGTGAAGCAAGAATGAATGGTGAAGACTGAAATCATTCACTGAGCCTGTCCATTTCACTGTTTTCGGCAAATGAGGCGTAGACTCACTCGGACAACCGTGACTCGTGACAGCAGGGGCGATGGGGGATTGTTTAACTGATTCTTAGTAAAAATCATACTACTGGTGTTTTCTGCCTAGAAGTCTCAGCGGCTGTTCTTCCCATTATCCCACGGCCGCATTTGGTGTCACCTATGTAGCCAAGCGGGAGTTGGCTACGCATTATTACGTAATGTATACTTTTAATATTTAGTGATTCGCCGGTGCTGTATTTTTGCAATTTTGTTTCCCCCCTAACCCCCCCCCCCTCCCTCACCATCTGGTTTACTTGTCACTTCTTTACCACTCGGGCCTTCTCATCTATTGTCTACTCTCAAGTTGAGTTTTAATCCGTCTATTGTCTCCCCTCTTACCATCTGCCTTGCTTAGCGCCTGTCAGGGTAGTTAACCCTGCAGTCCTATGCAAGGTGGATAACTCTTTCTGGATAGTTGTCTGCCCCTTGCCCTTTCTTTGTGACCAGTTGAGAGGGCCCTGCAACACTTGCTAGTTTTAATAATAATAATAATAATAATAATAATAATAATAATAATAATAATAATAATAATATAACTCTTCTATAGCGCAATATCCCCACAAAGAAAGGCTCAGAGCGCTTTACATCTAGATAATCTAACTAATTGAAATTAACTAACTAAAATAACGAAAACGTACAAAAACACAATCATTCATAGGTCCAAATGCACACTGACGCAATGCTAAAATAATAAACATAACATTTCAAGAGCCTGATAAGATACATACATGTTGATGGGAAAACGTAGGGTTTATCAATCTATTTCAAAGGCCAAATTGAAAAAAAAATTGTTTTCAATCTAGCGGCCCTGATTGAAATGGCCACTGAAAGATGGTGCATGGCGAATATCATGGGGAAGACCATTCCACACTTTGGGAGCTTGGAAAGACTAAAGGACCGCTGTCCAAAGGTTTTTAAGGACACTCTGGGGCCGGTAGTCAATATTCTGTCGTCAGTGCCGCTGGCCGGAGCGCAATACTCTGCCTGGTGTATAGACAGGGAGACTGGAGGACAAGTATGCCGGGAGTGTTTTATCAAAGGCCTGAAAAAACGAGGGAAGCAATTTTGTATTCAATTCTGAACTTCACAGGAAGCCAGTGTAAATGCTTAAGCAAGAGGGGATGTGGTCACCCTTTGATTTTTTTCAGTACAAGTCTTGCTGCATGGTTTTGAATCTTCTGGAGCCTGTAGAGCAGATCGTTCGACATACCTGACATTACAAAGTTACAGTAGTCAAGCCTTTACAAAATCTGTGAACATGCAATTTGCTTACAGGCATCGTCAGTAAGGTACTGTCTAACAGAGCTAAGACTCCCGGAGCTCAAGATAGCAGCCGAGCGGGACAGGTGAGACACATGACCGTTCATGGTCAGAACATTGTCAATGTAAACACCTAGGTTTTTTCACACATTTTTTTAGAGGGATGTCCTGTCCACAAACAATCAAGGACTCATCGTGGGAGACACTCACCCTGGAGCGAGTGCCTACCAGAATGGCATCTGTTTTTTTCTTCATTGAGCTTTAGCTTGTTGTCTGTCATCCAGTCCTTAACAGCTTCTATACATTGTTCCATGTCATGCAGAAGAGACTGGAACTGTTTGAGAGGAGCGTCTTTCTTCAGCTGTGTGTCATCGGCATATGTGTGATGTTCACATCCTTTACTGGCGATCACCTCAGACACAGGCTGGGGTGTTCAAAGAAAACAATATGGTCCGAGAACTGAGCCCTGGTGTACGCCATATCTCAGAAGGAGGGGAGCGGAAGTAGAATTCTGTATGATGACACGTTGAAATCTGTCGGACAAATATGAGGAGAACCAGTCAAGAACCCGTCCACGGATGCCAAAAGACACACTAAGCCTATTTAGAAGGATGTTGTGGTCGAGCATGCGTACACCGAAGACAGGTCCAATACTAATGACAAGAGTGACACATGTCCCACGTCAACGGACGTAAGCAGGCTGTTGGTCACATGAAGAAGAGCTGTTTCACAGCTATGATGCTTACGGTAAGCGGACTCAGTGATACAACTCTAGCAGGTCATTTCTTGACGCATGATCCAAAAGCTGATGCAAGACAGCCTTTTCTAACTGCTAAGAAAGAAATGGGAGGTTTGAAACGGGACGAAAGTTTTTCAAGTCATTTTGGTCTAGTCCAGGTTTCTTTAACAATGGTGTGACGTCAAACAGCCTGCTTGAACTGAGGAGGTACAGCGCCAGACGTCAAGGAATTGTTGATAATGCGTGTAATCGCAGGAATCAGATCCACACAGTCTCTCAGTAAATCTGTGGGAAGTGGGTCAAGCACACATGATTGACATGGGGATTTGGTGATGAGTTCAGACACAAACTGCTCTGTTACAGGACAGAATTCACACAAACACCGTAAAATGGATAAAAAGTTGCATTGCAAGCCCTAACGTCAAGGTCATCCCGAATTTCGCTGATTTTATCATCAAAGTACACACAGAACCTGTCAGGTAGTTCAGCTACAGGTATGTTAGTAGGAAGTACAGGCCCTTTCTGTTTACCAAGCAGCTCATTGCATGCTGCGTACAACTGCTTGCTAGAGCCGAAAAGCTGGAGACTCTAGCACTGTAGCATTCTCTTCTGGCAGCCTGTTCCACTGACTTGACATGCGTAGAGCTCGCGATGGATTGTGAGCCGACTAGCCCGCCTGGCGCTCAAGTCTACGTCGTTCAAGCTTCTCGTCTCTGACCAGTGATCCACGGAGCGGATGGACGTGACGTTATACGCCTGGACCTGAGGGGCGCGTGACAATCAAGGACATCACGAAGCGACTTGTTGTAGTTCTCCACGAGAGCATCATTCGGACAAGCAGCCAGAGAGGATGCCACTAGTTTAACATCTGCTTTGAAATCAGACACATTATTGCGCTTTAAGTTCCTGGATGTTATCAGAACTTTAGGACGAGGGGGCTTGGTGAGTCTCAATGTGCAGGAGACAATTTTGTGATAAGAGAGGACAGCGTCATCGACTGAGAGGTGCTTAACAATGTTAGTTCCCTCCCCGACCAGGACTCCATCTAAAGTATGGCCGCAGCGTGAGTTGACACGCTGACAAGTTGAACTAAATTACGATCGGTGAAAAGCTGCTTTAGCTGGCGCACCTCACAATTGTCAGTATCAAGGTGAAAGTTAAAATTACCTGTGATGATTGTCTCACATTTTCTAGTGATGACCAAGTCCAAGAAGTCAGGAAATTCCTGAAGAAAAGTACGTGTGGTTAGCTTATTTGCCCTGCTAGGTGGCGGGCGGTAGATGCATGCAAGACACGCTGAGGCATTCTGACAGCACAAGTGCATGACCAACGTTTCAAAAGATGTAAAGGTAGGGTTGCTCATCTTGACAAAACCCTCTAGCGAGATCTTGTGAATGGCAGCGCGGCAATTCCATCACCCCTACGTCCAGCACGGGGAAATGACACAGTGTTGAAGCCTGAAGGTGTCATAGCAACTATAAACGCCTCGTCACCTTGGTCTTTTAGTCATGTCTCAACCAGCAGAAGAATGTCAAGGTCATTGTCAATGATGAGATCATGAATCTCAGTGGCTACGTTTCTGCATGACTGAGCGTTAAAGTAGGACACTTTCAGGTGGCGAGAGTCTGCAGATGCCGGAACATCAGGACTAGCGTGGACAGTAACCGCTTTGTTAAAGCACTCGCTACGTACTTGGTTGTGTCTGTTTACACTGCACCTGTGGGGTGAAACTAACACAGGAATCCTCTGACATACACTTGCAGCTTCAGATGATAACCCACCTGTGCATGCAACCACCGGTGACATATGCAGCACCAGAGACCGCATGTACAAGGGGGACATGGTAGGCAACACATGATAGGATGAAAACTGAGCCTGGGATGATGCGTGAAGTGATGGCACCCCAAAGTGCCCCAGGGGTGATAAGCGAGGCTGGCGAGTTAGACACTGAAGAGTGTCTCTGAGGTGGCAGTGACGATGAAACCATAGACTGCCCCTGGGTTGGTGAGTGAGGCAGTGAGCGCTGCCCCGAAGGTAATGAGTGAGGTAGGGCATGCGGCCCCTGGGGTGCCGGTGACGATGGCACCACAGGGTGCCCCTGGGGCAGCAAGTGAGGCAGTGAAATCTGCCCCTGGGGTGGCGATGGCGATGACACCACAGGCTGCCTCTGGGATGGCGAGTGAAGCGGCAGTGAGGTCTGCCCCTGGGGTGGCGATGATAATGACACCACAGGCTGCCTCTGGGGTGGCGAGTGAGGCAGTGAAGTCTGCCCCACGGGGTGGAGATGACGATGCCACCCCCCCCCCCACCCCCCTCCCCTTTGTATCAGGTTGAAGGTCCAAACAAAACGTTGGACCCCCCACCCTCGAGGTAACTGATCCGCCCCTGACCTGTATCTTTCGTTAGACTTTGTGACCGGCTGTTTCAACGATGGTAGACTGAGCTTGTGAAAGACGTGAAACCTGAATTAGCCTCTTCGCTGTTTTTTTGTAGATAGTAGTAAATAAACGAAAGTCATTGCGATATCTTTGTTTGATTCCCTCCGTTACCAACACTTCCACATCCTGCAACAGAGAGTTCCCCTCACCCCTCGCTCCATCACACCTAACTTGAACCATGTACCAGTTGAAAAAGATATAGCGGTTCAAGGGTAGTGCCAAATTAGCTAACTAACATCATGTAATGGTTTCAATCATATTTCAAGTCACGGTAACCCATTTAGCCCGGACGCACTACAGCCGGCACTGCATCTCCTGCTCACGGTAGTGCGTCGGGACCCAATGGGTTAAAGGGAATCAGTAAAGTCGTAACCACGTAAACAACGTGTAAATACCTGAGGCGCCAAGCTTTCGGTTGGTCAATACTATAAGCAACCCTGCCGTGAGTTAGTAAGTGAAATGATTAAGTCATTGTGCCCGAGGCCGGTACGAAATACCCACATTATCCTCGGAGTACTGCATTACAATTCAGGAGACATATCAACCATGATAGTTCAAGGGTGGTGGCAGAATAGGGTTCAAAGGTCCTGGTAAATCAAAGTGGCACAGTTGCAGTGCGCCTGAATTGATCAGTGTTCAGGTCGTACTCCATAGGCAATAGATTTCCCTGTCCCCCATAACCCGCCCGTCAGGGCCGTCCATTATCACTTCGGTGCCGTGGACGTTAAACCCCGAATTAACCAACCAGGTGGTTCCCAGTCTCTTGATGTCTGCTTGGAGGTCTCGACGCCAGGAGTTTCTCGGCCTACCTCTTTTCCTCTTTCCCTGGGGGTTCCATGACAATGCCTGCCTAGTGATACTGGAAGCTGGCTTTCTCAGACTGTGACCGATCCATCCCCATCTTCTTCGCCCAATTTCATTCTCTGCTGTTATCTGCTCTGTTCTCTCCCAGAGTCTGACGTTGCTGATCTTCTCTGGCCAGTGGATTTTCAAAATTCTTCTAAGGCAACTGTTCATGAAGGTCTGTACTCTGTTGACTGTGGTTTTTGTCAATCTCCAAGTCTCTGCTCCATATAGGAGAACTGCTTTTACATTGGAGTTGAAAATCCGGACTTTGGTGTGTTGTGACAGCTCTCTGGAACTCCACACTTTTTTCAACTGGGGAAAGGCTGCTCTGGCTTTACCGATTCGTGCTCTGACATCTGTATCAGTGCCGCCTTTTTTGTCTATGATGCTCCCGAGCATAGGTGAAGGACTCCACCTCCTCCAACGGGGTGCCTCGTTAGATGACTACGCCTCCAAAATTTGGGAAATCAGTACGACCGTCGGCCGGGCCGGCCATTATCGTGACTCGGCCGAAGCGGCCGTGGACCACAAACCCCGAGGCTAACTAACAGATGTTCATCATTAGAAACCACGCCGGCATACTGTTGGTAATGAACAAACAAACAAACAAAATAATACCTCTGTTTCTCAAAGGTGATCTTCGGCGGGGGAGGGAGGGGGCCTGAGGGCGGTTACTTTACGATGATACTGACACTGAACTCCCTGAGCTATGAAGAAACCCGTAAACTCGGCTTAGCACGACCATGCCCCCTGTGTAATCCTGGTTCGTCACAGCAGACTACCCTTCCAACCCTTGCACCCCTGTGGCTTTAAAAATGGACCTATTCGGAACTACTCAGGCTCGGCCCACGCGCGCTCTCAAGTTGAGCCCCACCTCTGACCCATCAGACTAAATTTCAGGGCTGAAAACATCCGGCTTGCCAAAACTGAATTCATAGTATTCCGGGCCGGCATGGCAAGCGGCCGGATGTTTTCAGCCCGTGATAAGTAAGTCAGCAAACAATGCTTCTTTAGTTTAGAGTCCATGCCATCAAGACCAACGTTTCCAGGAAAGGATCATCGGGCCGACATGGGCCGCAGTGGGCCCTCCCCCGGCAGGGCCGTGCGCGGGCCTACGTCGGCCCAATAGTCCTTTGCTGGCTGGGACACCAGTTTTTTGGTGTGTGTTTTTCATCAAGAGGCGGCCCGCATAGATTATCAGTAGCCCCTGCGGCTACAAGGGATCATGACAACTTTATCTACCCCACTTGCAGCCGAATGGATATTAGCTTCATATGCACCCTCCTACTGAGAAAGACTCAACACGATGCGGGCGCGTACCGTATGTATGGACGGTGGTACGTAACGTGCTAGGAAAAAACTGATCCGCGGCTTTTGGCTGTGTCGGCAAAGTCTCCATTCAGCGTCAACCTGCAACGAATTATGAAGCTTTATGGAAAACAGCAGATACTCCTCCATCCCTTGCACCCTTGTGGCTTTTAAAATGGATATGTTCGGAGCTACTCAGGCTCGGCCCACTTACTTATGCCTTGCACCCCTGCTGGGCCGTAGGCCGCCGACGGGATCTCCAAGACTGAGTCTCTGTCCTGGGCTCTCTTCTCCAGGTCATCTTCGTGGTCTTAAGGAATGCCGCGTCCAGTTCTCGGCGCCATGTGCTTCTTGGTCTGCCTCTTTTCCGTGTGCTCTGTGGGTTCCATGTTAGGGCTTGCCTGGTGATGTTGTCCGATGGTTTACGTGAAGTGTGCCCTATCCATCTCCAACGTCCAATTTTTAATTTTGTCTTCTGCAGGCAGTTGATTGGTTTTATTCCAGATTTCGTTGTTGCTGATGGTCTCTGGCCAATGGATATTTAGGATCTTGAGTAGGCAGTTGTTTATGAAGACTAGTATTCTCTTTGTGATGGCACCTGTTGTTCTCCAAGTTTCTGCTCCATATAGGAGAACTGCCTTGACATTGGTATTGAAGGTCCTGACTTTGGTCTTGGTTGATAGTTCTTTGGATCTCCAGATGTTCCGCAGTGGTATAAATGCTGTTCGTGCTTTCCCTATCCGTTGTTTGACATCTGTATCTGAGCCTCCCTGTTTGTCAATGACGCTACCCAAATAGGTAAAGGCATCCACCTCCTCCAATGCTTCTCTGTCAAGCGTGATCGGGTTAGTGGTGGCTGTGTTTGTCTTGAGGATCTTACTCTTGCCTTTGTGAATGTTGAGGCCAACTCGTGCGGAAGTAGCTGCTATACTGGTTGTCATCTCCTGCATCTGCTGCTGGGTGTGTGACAGTAGGGCCAAGTCATCTGCGAAGTCCAGGTCAGTTAACTGCTTCCAAGTTGTCCACTGGATTCCATTCCTTCTCTGAGCTGTAGAGGTCTTCGTAATCCAGTCAATCGCCAGTAGAAAGAGAAATGGCAAGAGAAGACATCCTTGTCTGACGCCTGTCCTCACCTGGAATGCCTCAGTGAGTTGCCCTCCATCTACCACTTTACAGCTTAGAACCTGATATGAGTTCCTAATGATGGTGGGGATTTTTTAAGGTATCCCATAGTGAGGTAGGAGCCTCCATTGGGTCTCTCTGTCCACGCTGTCAAATGCTTTCTCATAGTCAAGGAAATTGCTGTACAGGGGTGAGTTCCACTCTAACGACTCTTTAATCATAACTCGCAGCGTTGCAATCTGGTCAGTGCAGGATCGATCTTTGCGAAAGCCAGCCTGTTGGTCTCTAAGTAGGGCGCCAAGTGGGTCTTTCATTCTGTTCAGCAGAATCCTGTTGAATACTTTCCCCGATTCTGATAACAGCGTGATCCCTCTGTAATTCGTGCAATTACTAATGTCTCCGTTCTCCTGAATCTTGATAAGATATCCCTCTTTCCAGTCAGCTGGTATTTGTTCCTCTTCCCAGATCTTCTTAAATAGTGGGTAGGGCATTCCCACTGCGCGTCCAGATCAATGCTGCCCGCCTCGTCCTTTGAAAGAATAAATCCGACCACATCACTCCCCTACTCAAACTCCTTCACTGGCTTCCCATCCCCCAACGCATCCAATACAAGATTCTGTCTCTCTGCTACAAATCCCTGAACAACTGCGCTCCCGCCTATCTCTCAAACTTACTTCACCCCTACACTCCTCCCCGCTCCCTCCGCTCCGCCTCCGACCCTCTCCGCCTCCACGTCCCCCGCACCAAACTCAGCACTTTTGGCCCCCGCTCCTTCTCAGTATACGGTCCATCCACCTGGAGCACTCTCCCACTCTTTCTCCGTCAGAAACACTCTCTCTCCTCCTTCCAGTCCGCCCTCAAAACTCACCTCTTTCAACAGTTCTAGCACTATACCACCACACTCCCCACCCTAAACAGACTGTCGTAATGTATTTCACTATTTGTGGTACGTGAGTCGTAGTCTAATGCGTGCGCATGCGTGTGCGAGTTGTGAGTGCGCGCTTAGAGTTATAATTATTATAAGAAAAGCGCATTATAAATACCGTAATTATTATTATTATGTTGTTGTTTCTATGTCCGACATAAGCGCATCAGCTGGGATGCTGTCTAGTCCTGCTGCTTTTCCATTCCTGAGCTGTTTAATGGCCGTCCTAATTTCTTCTCTTGTGGGTGGGCTGTCCTCTATAGGTAGGTACGTTTCAGCAAGTTCAATGTCTGGTGGGTTCTTCGGTGCTGGTCTATTCAAGAGCTCTTCAAAATGTTCTTTCCACCTGTTTCTCTGTTCTTGATCACCCATGATTGGTTTTCCTTCCTTGTCTTTGACCGGACGTTCGGGTCTGCTGTCTGCTATACTTCCCTGCTAGCTTCTTGGTGGTGTTGTAAAGCTCTTTCATGTTGCCCTCTCTGACTGCTTGTTTTGCTTTGGTTGCCAGGTCGTCCACGTTATTTTTTCTGCTTGTCTGCTCTAATGCTCTTCTTCGTTCGTTTATTTATATCTGTGTACTCTGCTTGTGCCTTGGCTTTCTCTGCTCTTGTTCGGCTGTTGTTGATGGTCATCTTCTTGTTCTTCCTCTCGTGAATCTTACTCAGCGTGTCAACAGAGATCCATTCTTTATGTTGGTACTTCTTGGGGCCAAGCACCTTCTGGCATGTTGATGTAACTGCTTCATTAATTCCTTTCCACTTGCTCTCGAGGGTACCTTCATCCTCTTCCAGCAGCTCCTGTAATACTTTAAACTTGTTGCTGAGGGTCAACTTGAACTCGTGCAGCTTGGTAGTTCCTCTCAGGAAGGCGGTGTTGTATTTCTGTTGTGCACTGTGCGCTGCTGTCCAGTTCTTCTTTAGTTTTAGTTTTAGCCTGGCCACCACGAGATGGTGGTCCGAGGCCACGTCCGCTCCTCTCTTTACTCTCACATCTTGCGTGGACCTTCTGAATTTCTTGCTGATGCAGATGTGGTCGATCTGGTTCTTTGTTGTGTGGTCTGGGGAAGCCCATGAGGCTTTGTGAATGTTTTTGTGGGGGAAAACTCTGCCACCGATGACCAAGTTGTTCGATGCGCACAGGTCTGCCAGCCTCTCCCCATTCTCGTTCCTATCTCCTAGTCCATGGTGCCCTATGACTTCTTCATTATCCAGAGTTATCCGTTCCTATCTTGGCGTTAAGGTCTCCCATCAAGATGATTAGGTCCTTTTCTGGATACTTCTCTATGATATACTTCTCATAAAACTGATCCTTGATGGTTTTATCGCTGTCGTTGGTGGGTGCATAACATTGAATAACGTTCATCTTGATCTTCACCATCTTGGTACGGAAGGAAGCTGTAATAATTCTGGGTCCATGAGATTCCAATCCTATGAGTGCTCTTTGTATTTCTTTTGAGAGCATCAATGCAACTTCTTGTGCGTGAGGTGCGTTGTCCTCTTCATGTTCAGAATACAACAGCATCTCTCCTGAGGCTAGTCCCTTCTGTCCAGATTGTGTCCATCTAGTCTCGCTAACTCCAAGCAGGTCAAGGTTTTAGTTCTGCATCTCCGCCGCTACTTGAAATGTCTTCCCTGTCTCCCACATGGTTCTTACGTTCCATGTACCAGTGTTGGTTTCCCTGGTCGAAAGAAGGGCCTTGTAGCTTCCAGAGTCTTCCGGCTTTCACTACATGGCGTCATAAATCTTCTTGTTGAAGACCTCTCTCTTCCCAGGGCTGAGTTTTCTTGTTGATTCTCTGTTGGCGTTTCTGTAGCAGGAAGTGTTTTTCGGGGTAGAGTTGCTAGCCCTACGCCCACCCCTCCTCCTTTATCCGGGCTTGGGATCGGCAAGGTAACCTTTAGGGTACACCTCGGCGGAGTTCCACCTCTGACCCATCAGACTAAATTCACGGCCGGCTGAAACATCCGGCGGCTTGCCAAGAATTATTCCGGCTCGGCAAGCCGGATGTCTTCAGCCCGTGATAAGTAAGTCAGTTTCTTTTGTTTAGAGTCCACGCCATCAAGACCAACGTTCCCATCGGGCCGACATGGGCCGCAGTGGGCCCGCGCACGGAACACGCAGTCGGCCCGATGATCCTTTGCTTACTGGGACACCAGTTTTTAAACCAAAAAAACAACAACAAAATCAGTCAGCAAGAGGCGGCATAAATTATCTCTATGATTAGCCCTTGCAGCTACAGATGATCGTGACAATCTACCCCTCTTGCAGCCGGATGGGTATTAGCTTCATATGAACCCTCCTACTGAGAAAGACAACGATGATGCGGGCGCGTGCCGTATGTTAGTATAAGGTGCTAGGAAAATCCAGCGGCTTCTGGCTGTGTCGGCGAAGTCTCCATTCAGCGTCAACCTGCAAAAAATTATGAACCTTCATGAAAAACCGCACAGATGAGTCGTCTGAACTCATGACATAATATATCACTCTTTTTAATATATAGGCACTGATTTCTCTAAATTCACTACTCGTTTCGACTGATATACATTTAGAGAAGTAAGTTATTGGTCGGGGCAAGGAAGAAAAGTGAGTCAAGGCTGGGTCAATCATGCCACGGTAGCCTTATGGAGGTGGCGCCAGAACATCATAGTGATAGCGGCCTGAGATCAGTTGCATGAGTGAGCTTAATCTGCGGCGGCAGCCACTAAGCGAGGCCGTGCTCCGGCGTGGTACACCTTGCCGCTTAGTGCAGTCGGTGGCCGGCGCGGCGGCAGGACTAAGCTCACTGGTCTCTCTGTAGTCTATGTAATTCTCAGTAACTGCTCAGCCTGGACTCTTGTGAACTTGGCTAAGTCTGTAAACATGTACGATTGACCGGTGTGACTGTTTAGCTAAGATTACTTCTGAACTGTATTCGGCAGTTACATCACATTTTTACTAAAGACCTTCATTCTCTTAACTCATTCTACCCCATCACCAAAATCCCCAAATTTTGCTGTTGTTCTCTGAAGACTGCATTGCAGTGCAGGACACAGATCGACCATGATAGTTCAAGGGTGATGCCAGAATAGCTTGGCGCCGATAGGCGCCAAGCTATTCTGGCATTACCCTTGAACTATCATGGTCGATCTTTATCTTGCTGTGGTGTGTCTGGGGTAGAATGAGTTAATCTGGCTGACCAGACTTTTAGTAGTATCCTTTCCGCCGTGACTGAGATGGCTTTCGTCGCTTACTCGGCGTTAAACCCAAATAACTAACAAACCTCACTCATCAGTGCGGCAACTGGCCCCACTGACGACTGACGATAAGACGTTAAGCCAGGCTACTCAGTCTGGCACCAACCTCAAGCTTTCATGCAGCTTAACTTGACTCGAATACAGTTGTGCGTCACATCTATTGCCGGTAACTTAACTGAAATAAGTCGAGGAGTTTGGATGCGTGGTCAGTTGAATCGCGGCTCCAGTCAGACCTCACCGCTCAGGCCGACGGGAGTGATCACTTATTGCATGTCAGTAATGGATCACCACTAACACGGGTAGTAGTGAAGAATAGTCCCTAAAGTTTGTGTGGTGCTCTGTGACAAGGACAGTTTTTTTAATATCCCTGTTCGTTCATCGATCATCGTTTGATTGTTCATTTGTTCGCTCAGATTCGCTCGCTTGCGGGTCACTTTAATTAAAAAGTTATTGTATGCATATATGTATGTGTGTATGTATGTATGTATGTATGTATGTATGTATGTATGTATGTATGTATGTATGTATGTATGTATGTATGTATGTATGTATGTATGTATGTATGTATGTATGTATGTATGTATGTATGCATGCATGTATGTATGTATGTATATACGTATGTATGTATGTATGTATGTATGTACTATGTATGTATGTATGTATGTATGTATGTATGTATGTACTATGTATGTATGTATGTATGTATGTATGTATGTATGTATGTATGTATGTATGTATGTATGTATGTATGTATGTATACATGAATGTATGTATTTGTTCATTTGAATTCATATGACAATTGACAGTAGGACCCTTTATGAATTCAAAACACTTGATTTTAATTGTCAACTTGCACAATGAAAAACCTGAGGTCAACCCGCCCACACTAAATTAGTCGGCCAACTCAGACATGCCGCGATATAAAGCTGAATTTCCATTGTCGGTCAGTGATGTGTTAGGAATGTCACTTCAGCAGCTAGGAAATGACACATGCTAATAAAATCATGTGTGGGATGTCACTGAATGCATTTCACTCCGCCAGGAATGACAGTGTCATATCACGTGTCGACCGATTACGCCCACACAAATAAATGTGTGCTAGTCAGTAAGGTCCAAAATCATAGACCAGCACACAGTTGAGCAGGGACTTGATTGGATTGTCGCGGGTCGGCCGGCGTAACATTGAACCGACGGACTTCCGGCGGACGCCGGATATGACGCTAAAGTTATCACTTAGTTTTTGCACAGTATATAATAACGTGGGAAAGAGCTGAGGTGACTGTCTTTGGCTCCGCAATGAACGTCAGTAATCAGAGTTGTATCAGTGTCGCGTGCAGGTACTGACGTCAGTGATTTTTCACTTTACAGCTGTAGGCTGTAAGGTCCAGAATCACATACCAGCACTTGAACTAATTATAAGCCGTAATGTCACTGATGAGACAGATCAGCGCATGTCAATCAACAACCCCGACCGGCCATGGGCAATCATGGACAATAATACGATAGGCTGAAGGTATCTGAGTCATCGGAGAGGGCCGGGGTGTGGGGTGGGGGTGCGCTGGGCCCGGGTGGGAGTGGGCAGAGTTCCAGCAAAAAAAAAAAAAAAAAAAAAAAGCCTCACATGTCTGACCAATCATCTAATGTGTCTTACCTTTGTTACCTTGACCTTTCTGACAGGTCACTGATATGAATAATTATAAGGGTTGGTTTTTGTACCTGCAAAATCCATGTTTTCTCAAAATGTATGCATTTTTCACACATTTGTCAACCCCCGTCGGTGAAACTCGACCATAGCATGGGGTCAAACAAATGAGTATGCATAGGCAATATTACCATTAGAATGTCTTTCTCAATGGCAGTTACACACTGTAACACACTATGAACAAGACACAAGTAGATGCGCTTGTTTCCATGGCGGTATATCTAAGCTAATAGATGTATACAAACTAAAAGTACACACCAAAACAAAAACAAAACAAAAATAACTAACAAAAAATGTTAACAGTTTGTATCTGCTGGAATGTTTTTGACTGCTGTATGTACACTGATTTTAATTCAAATCTTTGCATTTTTGCTAAGATATGCAGGAACAGATTAATTGTTTATAATGGTAATACATAATGGTAATACTATAAATTGCTTATCGCTTCAACTACGGTTTGCAGCATCTTGCAGGCAGACATTTTCTAGACTGATCTCTTGCTGTAGAGATTCAAAGATCTTCCACTATGATTTGACTTTGGGGCCGTTCATGGACCAGCTACATTGACCGTCTTCGGAGACTGACGCGCGTATACGGATACGCGGCGATTCGCCGCGTATCCGTATACGGCGCGTCTCCAATAAGTTAATTTTTGATAACCAAGTTCAGTCACTGTGCCTTGTCCAATCTTTCACATACAAATATCAGCAACAGAAACTCTGATGTCAGGTACCTGGTTGTTACCGCGGGCTCAGTTTGTCCTCAAACTGAACCAGTCAGGCTCATATGCACATCTGATTTGTTTCTCAAGTTCTGCAGTTCTTCTTTTACTGACTTTCAAGTTCGTCAAACTGACAACAGAACGTCAGAGTATGCCGACTCATCTTTCACTCTCTTCCGCTTCAGGAGATGCTGGACTGAAATGGGGCCCAATGTCAAAGGTCACATGACTGGTAACTTTTACCGATCTTGCTGTCAGAAAACAATGTCCGACGAAACAAAGCAAAATTCTCATTGCATAGACTACTGAAAACTGTAGTGCTTCAGTGTTGACGACATTCTAAATACAAAGAGCCTCTGCCTTCAAACGCCTGAAGTCATTAAAAAAAAAAATTAAAAACCAAAAAAACCTTCACGGAAGATGACGGTGGTTGCAAGAACTTTGTAGGCCATACTATAAGACAGGAAAATGTTAAACCTCTATCAGTAATGCCAAACAGAACTGTGAGGTGCATTAGTACAATATTTAAGAAACGAAGAGCCCAATTGCTCACGTACATATCCGTAATTTTATTTTTGCGAGGGGGGGTATGTTCATAACCTATGAACATATATAAGGTGCCCTTTCCGTGAACTATTTATTATTATTTAATCAATAATTTGCCAGTAATATTATGAATTAATTACTTATTTTATTAACTTCAGTTAAACCCTCTGTTGCAACGCCCACCTCACCCCCCACCCCCCCACCCCCACCACCGCCACTACCAAAAGAAAATCTCAAAGTTTATTAACTTGACTTCAGTCGTTAATAACCTTCGCTACACGTCCACTTCATTTACTACCTTATTATTACTGACTCTATATTATTCGTACGCAGTCGTGGGTTGCGAAGCCTTGTATGGTGCGATGATCTCTAGGACTCTGGTTCGTTCGGCATCCTGTCTCGGAAGACAATGGAATATGCGCTTGCTGGGTCAGTCACTGGAGTGACCTCTCCAGTGCGCAAGCCTGGGCGAAGTGTATGGAGATCCTGGGATGCCCAGTCGTCAAGATCCCCCTCTCGGCCTCGCTGATGTATCCAAAGGAATGCAAAGCAGTACGTTTGGCACCAGTTTGGCTGCAGGAGCTGCCAGAACAGTGCGTGAATACAGGCAGCTGTCTGCCTTCGGGGCTCCACTCCTGATTTGAAGGGTTTACTCCCCCACATTTGGCCGTTGGATCCAACCTGATCTCCTCCGTCCTCTAGCCGTTGGCTGTCAGAAACAGCTCATCCGCCTAGTGGTGCAATGTGAACACCACCCCCTCACGTGGTTTAGCCCACCAGCTGAGGTGGTTTGCCAGGGTGTGGCGCTTGGAGCCAGCACGTGAGAGATTAAGGAGATGGATGAGGACCAGTGATGCCCGTCCATCCTATGTAGGACGCAGCTGCCGAACAGCAAAGGTACTACCTCTATCCAGAGCCCCCTACACCCCAGGACTCTGGTACTAGCATGAGTTTAACGCCATAGGACGACCCCTTGGGCCTTCAGTTTGCATCGTCGGTACGTCACTGACTGAGTTGACTCGGAGTGAACACCATTACACATTGGAGACGTGCGGCATGCGGATACGCGGCGGACACTGACGCCGCGTATCCGTATGCAGCACGTCTCCAATGAGTTAAACAATGCCTGATAGGGAGGATAAGCGCGGACACAGCCGCAACAACTAAGAAAAGGTATTACCCCCTCCCCCCCCCCCCGACCTCCTCCCACTGCATTCGGCCTCTATATTTTCTTCTGGCAACCATTATCTCACGTCACGGCGGTGCGGCGAACTGAACAAACCGGCAACTCAGACTGGCTGACAGGGCCGCCGGCTCACCGTGCGGAAGCGGCCCGGTTCCGCTCTGCGGCCGGGCCGCTGACTCGGAGACCGGCGGCCGGCCGGCCGCCTGAGATCAGCATGTCACTTTGAGATTCCGAAGGACTGAGACACACAATATTAGGCGCAAATCAAACTGACCAGCGTTAATTTACCCAACCGGCCGGCAGACGGACAATTTAATCCGTCGGCAGCGGCAAGCGGCTATATTGCGCTACCGCGGACCTACAAGCAGTGACGTCACCACAAAGGGAGGGAACTGTGAACGTTCTTTTTGTTTACACCTGGCGAAGCGGCTGATTACGCCTCAGTGCCGCCCAGCTTCACCGAGTCATGCTCACTATCTGCGGACACAAAGAGTTCCTGGCGTTAACTATGAACACTAAAGTTTAAATGAATCACAGACATAAAAAATTCACAGTATACAAAGAGTATTTAGGTGTGAAATTATTGACGATGAATGTAAAAGTCCGCTAAGCTACCGCGAAACCCTAAACGCGTCAATTTTACACACAAATGTTATTTTCTAACATGCATCGACTTTAATTTCCCTTTGGCGGAAACACACAAAGAATACATCGTCGTCAGAACCAGAAACACGAGCGGTGAAACAGAACTAATAATGTGACAATATAAAGTTTTAAATGTTCCTTACGCTCAAGAAGCCTCCATAGCTCAGTGGTTAGAGCACTGGTCTTGTAAACCAGGGGTCGGGAGTTCGATCCTCCCTGGGGGCTGAAATTTTTTCTCTCTTTCTTACATTCATATTTACATATTATTTTCATTTCTAGTTCACCAAGCTACTATTATTATTTGAAATTTGCAAATAGTTTACACTTGGTACATTTTACACAATAACGACATCGTCGGTTTCGATGGTCTACCACTATGTAAAGTCAGAATGACTTTCTGCAATTCTCCTAACTCGTAAGTACATAGAAGAGTTCTTCTATTACACACAAAGGGCAGTATACTAATACCTTATACAGACTGAAAATAAGGGTAAAAAGGTTTTTTTTTTTTGTTTTTTTTTTGCTGCTCCAAGTTTCCTTTGTTGACCTCAGAGGTCTTCGTCTCACTCCGCTCATCCCCATCAACCCCAGTGTGCTCACTCAGGCCCGCTGGTTGTTCCAGCCAGACGCCCGGCCCTGCTGCTATGTCAGGTAGTAGGGGACTCCCTCCGGAGGAAACTCTGCACTGCTGCCGTCACTTTAGTGGTGTTCAGTGTGGCCTCCAGGTGACCACACTTACTATTCCCCCTACATACGACATTGTTTGCTAGTCGAGAAGTCGACGAGTGGGAGCTCCCCCCAGAGGTGGTGAGTCGATCACTACATCCTTCCACACACAGCAGCAGGGTCTGGCTAAAGACAACCGTGCACCTAGGGCTCCTGGAGGACTGGGCTGAGGTCACCATGAGACGGAGGCTTGAGGGAGCAGAGGCTTGGAACAGCGTGTTTTTATTTTTATTTTGCATGATGATGATGATGATATGATGATGCCATGGTGGTCCATGTGGTTGGGGACTGTTTGTCAGGGCCGCATTCCATGCTTCCTGTCAAATATCCTGGTGTTAACCAGGCCCTGCGGTGCCAGCTGTGTAATCATTCACACCTTGCGATGCGTCATAACCTGGGTAGCACCCCCAAAGTCGCACCCATGAAGAGGGTGAGTCTCGACTGCGTAGCATCAGCCTTCTCATTGGGTCCATAGCACACCCGCTCTGGGTAGGAGAGGGTAAAAAGTCTTAGTTTAGGCAAGAAAACATTGTATTGGCAAATTTTAAGAATACAAGCCAGCCATGGAGCAGATCGCTTTAACCCATTTAACCCCACAGCTGCTTTTTCCAAATTTTGGAGGTGTCACCCAATGACTATGTACCAGGTGCAGGAGATGGATGGACCTTGAACTATCATGGTTGATCTATTTTTAGAGCTGTGATCAGACCTTAAAGGATATCTAAAACTGATAATTCCATCAGGTTGTAAAGAGTTTTAGGTGTGTGTGTGTGATCTAACAATTGCACCTGTTACAGGAGATGGATCGACCATGATAATCCAAGGGCAGTGCCAGATTAGCTTGGCGCCGACAGGCGCCAAACTAATCTGGCGCTACCCTTGAATTATCATCTCTTGCTGTAGTGTGTCAGGGCTGAAGGGGTTAATTAATACAAATCCTTACACACACCCATCAAGCCAAGTCTAACTGCGAGGGACATAGATCTATCCACATGAGCCTCTGCATAACCTGAGGCTCATATAAATCCATTCCTCTTGCCCCCTACCATAATTAGTACAACAATACATTTTAATTATGCCTCCTTTGTGATTCACCCACTAACATAGCAGTACAGATGTTCATCACACCCAGCCCATTTTTTGCAAGGGTTCCTTCGAATCCATGCCTGTTGCCCTTTTCCATAATCAATACAACCTTTAATTTCAATTATCCCTCATTATTTATAATCATAATATCATAATTATGGATCACACAATATCAATATTACAGACGTTTTTCATGATGATTTATGTAACAACTTATTATACTTATACTCAAAAAGAGTGTAGCCAGTGCCTTTGAAAACACATTGCTAAATTGTATCTATCTTTATGTCCAAAATTCTTTTAAAGTGATCTGCTCCTGGCAGTCTTTGATTGCTAAATTTGCCCACACAAGGGTTCTAAATGCTGTCTTTCCTCAACTAAGACTCTTCTAGTTTAACCTTTTTTTTCACTATCTGTGTGAGTAGGTACAAATGCTTCTAACTTCAAGAGGCACAGATTCTCATGAGCCCCTGCATGCGCAGGGGCTCATGAGAATCTGTGCTTCTTGAAGTTAGAAGCTTAAGGCACATCATCAGGCGCGCGCCGGTCATAAATCAGCATGAACACCTACAGTCGCGCTGACAAATAGAAAGCTACGCCTACACATAACCAAGGCTTTCTATTACTCCTGGCATGTATTGTTGGAACTCTCCTACATACATATTAAAAAAAAAAAAAAAATGTCTTTCACACACACACACTTGCACACAAGCACGCACACAGCCACTCATGCATATAAACATGCACACATGTACGCACACACACACACACACACACACACACAGAAAGAGCACGCTGTGTGTGAATCATTGTATAATGTATTCAGCAGTCTGAAAAGTTTTTCTATAATAACTGTTGCATCCATTATATGAAAACAACACATGTAACAATCTGCTCACAAACTATCATCACATTCAAACAAGAGCACACTGTTTTCTGTAATTCATATATGCCATCAGTCTCAATTTCAGCCTCAAACGAAGGAGAAAGATGGACACTGAAGCTCAAGGGTTGTGCCGGATTGGCTCAGAACCTCAGCTATCGTGATCAAATCCCCTGCCACTGCTCGAGCTTTGCACTACAACACCAGGGGTCTCGTTGCGCGAGCGAGCTTAAATCCTGCACAAGCCACTAAGCAAGGTGTTCCACTATAGCGGAGCACCTTGCTCAGTGGCTGGCGCAAGACTAAGCTCACTCATGTGCTACACCAGGTGATTGCGAAAAGTGAGCAGAGAGCTCTTGAAGGCACTAGACTACATTTCTTTCAGAGGTTGTAATCCAATCAGCTGAAGACCGTTAGAGAGGACCTGCCTTGCACCATCAAACACCAATAGGCGGGCCTGTACACACACACACACAAATAAATAAGTAGGTAAAGAAATAAATAAATGAATAAACAATATCAGTTATAAATTGTCAGTTCATCAATACATCTGTCAGTCAGTCTATCAAAAATTGAATAAATATGAACAGACCACAGGCCAGCTGACAATATGCTGACACACACACACACACACACACACACACACACACACACACACACACACACACACACACACACACACACACATAGCCCTGGCAAGGCAAAACATTCATTTAATTCTAAATGGTATTTTCACATTTACTGCATGTGAATCAAAGAGACATAGAAATTGCAGTACAAAAAAAGCTGCCCTCAAAATTTACCTGTGCAACATCTTGGCTCGCTCCCTTTACTGGAAATTTGGCGTATGCTGCATTTACAAGTCGGCTGAAATACACATTACCATAAAAATATGACTGACCCTTTGGCTGTCGGTAAAACTTTTGTCATACAGGAATCATCATGACAAAAAGTGCTACTGGCGACCAAAGGGTTAACTTAATTGCTTTCCTATTCAAATAATGCATTTTCTAACTATTTATTTTCCATTTAGATAGTCAGATAACTACACAAACGAAAAATTAAGAAAACAATTATAAACAACTCCGTACTGAATTAGCAATAGCTCCTCAGGCCCAACTCAACTGCACCTGGCATATCCACACAGCTCACTAGAAGCAAGACAAGCAACCAACCAACCAACCAACCAAACATGAAACATGGTCCCAAGACCACTGATAATGACGTGTGGTTTCATACAGAGAGCAAAACTGCTATAATTTGACAAAAAGTCATTACCAGTATGTCCATTTTGAGAAAAGCAAATTGTCACTGTCATACGATGAATGTCTCAATTTTCTCAACAATGGACTGATTCTTTGGCTATCGCTAGCACTTTTTGTCATGTGGGAGAAACATATTCTGCTGTGATTCAGCAAAAGCCATACCGGCTTTTGCTGAATCACAGCAGAATATGTTTCTCCCACAAGCACAGATGCAAAGATTCCTGAGGATCCATGCTTTCAGCAGAGCATTCAGTAAGTTACAGACTAATTAATCAATGCTACCTCAACAACACAGCAAAGAAAATATATCAATAAATGATAAATAAATAAATAAATAAATAATTTTAAAAAATTCTTGTGAAAATGTAAGTACAAACTCTAACATATGAAAGTCATATAAAAAATAAATAAATAAATAAAACAAAAATAATTACCACAGTTTCAGAAGGTACTGAACCACAGTGCATGGTTCCAAACTTGTTAGCATCTCGTCTATGACATCTGGATACCTGAAATATACAAGCGCGCGCACGTCTACTGGTTGGTTGTTGGATTGTACGTCTGTACACGAGTGGTTTAAGCCCTTCAATGCCAGAAAAATGCGAACACCACCTAACTGCAAGAGGCACAGAACCTCATGAGCCCCCGCAGATGTGGGGGCTCATGAGGTTCTTTGTCTCTTGCTGACCAAAGTTGTACCCATGGTGTTAGGATTGATGGAATTATTTCGTGTTGAATTTGCCTTGCTTTCAAAAACATAACTTGCAACGACTGGCAGTGAATGGGTTAACCCTCTTCTGCATGCAGTCAATGGCACTGTTGACAGTACAGGTGGCTGCTAATACAAAGGGGTTAATTCATTCGAGATGTGCCGCCTCCGGTTACGCGGCTTATGCCACGTATCCGGAGGCGGCACGTCTCGAATAAGTGTCTGTGCAAGCGCGTGTGGGCATGTTCTTGTCTATGTGTATGGATACATATGTGTGTGTGCGTGTGCGAATGTATGTGTGCACAGAATGAGACCTGCAGCGTGTGTGGGAGTACTTCCCAGAAAGACCTACTTGGGGAGTACACCATGGTTACACTGCTATTCAAATAAGATGCTGAGCATGTCATTTTAACCCTTTTAGCCCCGGATCCCTACAGCAGGAGATGGCTTGACAATAATAATTCAAGGGTAGTGAAGGTGCCAAGCTAATCTGGCACTACCTTTGAATTATCATGGTCAAGCCATCTCCTGCAACTGGTACACAGTCGTTGGGAAATACCTCCAAAATTTGAGAAATGGGACCTTGGGGCTGAAAGAGTTAACAGAAGTGTACTTGCGGCGTACACCCGAGAGGGTCTATCTGGGGAGTGCTCCCACAAATGTTCCAAGGACTATTTTCAAAAAGCGTGTCAATAATGAAGATTTTACTCATGCCAACTCACTTGGCTAGATGCAACACCAACTGATGAATTTCCTCATCTCGTATGCAGGTGACATCAACATCAAGGGGTTTCTCCACACCACACCATTCCACTAAACTGAAAATTAAAAAGTTGTGAGTATACAAAGGGGCAGTTATCCAGCACTCATTTTAGACAAATATTACGTTGCAGATTAATGCGTTGCCAACAAAGCCAGTTTTAACCCCTTCGGTGTCTGTGAACGCTGATTATGTTTCTGAAATCTTTGTTAATTCTCTGCCACAGAACCCAAGCCGTCCAAGGAGTATGGGTACAGAGTGGTGTCAGCAAGAGGCATAGGTCCTCATGAGTCCCCGCAACTGCAGGGGCTCTTGAAGATCTATGTCTCTTGCAGTTGAATTGTATTCATTTTATTCTTGGCAGGGAACGAGGTAAAACCAAATGTTAAAACCGCTAAAGTGTCTGAGCCTTCCCTCCCTTCCCAACACACAGCGTTTACCTGCACAAGCGAGCATGGGCGTACTGCAGGAAGATTCCAGACTCTGCGTTGAAGCTCAGCATGCGATCCCAGGAGAATTTGTAGTTGCCACGTCTCTTGCATTTCAAATCCTGGACAACAACAGCACTCACTGCCAGTCGATCAGCCACCATCTCAATATCGCTGGTACGTGTGGCTGAAAAAAATGAGACAGTTAACCCCTTCCCTCCTGAATAATGTGAGCACAAAAAGTGCAAGAGACATAGATCTTCATGAGCCCCTGCAGTCATGAGGCTCATGAGGATCTATGTCTCTTGATGCGACCAACTTGTATCCATATTCCTTGGACCGTTGTCAAGTTTAGCTGTTATCACAGACTTTGGAAACATAATCCTTGACTAATGGCAGTGAAGGGGTTAGTATTTGTTTGTAATTCAATTAGCCATAAAGCAGCACAGCAGTACAATCAACCATGATAGTTCAAAAGTAGTGCATAACCTGAATAGTGTAGCAGTGAGTCCTACCGTGAACTACTGTCTAATGTCACCGACTCGCAGCACACATAAAAGAAAGACAACTGTACAACCAGAAATAGTTGTGCCATGCAGCAGGCCACCTAAGGAAGTGTAAACTTAGGTCATGAGACATACTTTATTGTGATCAATTCATGTACCTTTGACTTTGATTATTAAATGTTGGATTTAGTGTGCTGGTAAGTCAGCAAATCACTCTTTTACCATGTAAAATTACACTCACTCTTTTACCATGTAAAATTACACTCACTCTTTTACCATGTAAAATTACACTCACTCTTTTACCATGTAAAATTACACTGCCTTAAATACTCTTTTGATATAATCATAAAAGAATTGTAGTCCCATTTCTTTTCTTTTTTTTACAACCAAAGTTCACTTGAATTCCATACTTGTTTGACAGTGAAAGCTTACTATCTCTGCTCTGCATGTCTTTCATCAGCCGGTCCCTGCCTTCATCAAGAATGTCGCGCAGAAAAACGACTGTGCCACGGCGAGAGCTCATCCCTTCGATGCGACCAAACTGAACATGGACTTCCTCCAGAGGCCTGGTATAACCACCAAAAAAAAAATGTTGTTAATCTCATCACTGACTGCTGTCAATTTTGAGGTTGACCTGTTTTGTTTTACTGTTAAGTCATCTGAAACAAGCTGCATCTGGATACACAGCATAAAGCCGCATATCCAAAAATACAATGTACACATCTCGAATGTGTTAACCCTCACATGCATGCAGTCACTGGTATTGTTGTAAACTGCAGAATAATACCCCATGCTATGACAGGAATTGGATCAGCCATGATAGTTCAAGGGTGGTGTCAGAATAGCTTGGCGCCTACAGGTGCCAAGCTATTCTGACACCACCTTTGAACTATCATGGTTGATCTGTCACCAGAACTGTGACATACACTTCAAAGGATAAAAAAATAATTATCTTTAAAAATGATAATTTCATCCTCAAGATGTAATGAGACTGACCTGTGTTGTGCTACTGCTAACCTATTCACCCATGACACATCACCACAAGGCGTGTGCATGTGATCAACAATGACAGATCAAGGGTGGTGCGAGAATGGCTTGGCATCTGGAGACTATGATTGTTTATTCTCTTGAACCATGATGCAGCCTTAACAGGTCAACTTCCAAATTTTAAAATGTCAACTCTAGGTTGTCTTAGCTGTCTTGCACATGCAGCTGTCAGTGTTGACGTTAGGTCATAGAGATAAGCAAAGGGGGAAAGAAACACATACATTCTTTTTTAACCCTTTTAGCCCCGTATCCCTACAGCAGGATATGGCTTGACCATGATAATTCAAGGGTAGTGCCAGATTAGCTTGGCGCCTACAGTCACCAAGCTAATCTGGCACTACCCTTGAATTATCATGGTCAAGCCATCTCCTGCAGCTGGTACATAGTCGTTAGGCAACACCTCCAACATTTGAGAAATGGGACCTTGGGGCCAGAAGGGTTAACTGAACAAATGTTCACACACAATGACTTGAGTGTCAGAAGTTTGAACTTGGCAATAAATGCAAAGAATTAACCCCTTCACTGCAGATTATGTTTCTGAAATCTTTGTTAAATCTACGCCAAAGAGTCCCAGGCATCCGAGGAACTATACACACAAAGCTGTCACAGCAAGAGAAGCATATTCTCATCAGTCCCCCCCCCCCCCCCTCCCCCCCCCCCCCCCCAAACTGTCTTTTGCGGTTGCAAATGTCTCTTGCAGTTTTGTTCTTGGCAGTAAAAGGGTTAAATAAAGAATGGTAAAAATTGAATACCTAACATAGGAGAAAGGTTTGTGTGTGCTTTCAACTGGCGCATGGTGTCGGTCTAAACACTGGTACCAGGTACCTCTAAACAGACTGAAATTGATGTTTGTGCTGTTTATCTACACTATTAGTGCCGCTACTGCATTCAATTCCTCACCGTCCGCTTGCATAAAATCTTCAGTCGGGCTCCTCTTTACATTTACTGCCTGTCGATGACTTTCAGAATGAATTCACATCCATTTTGTGATGAGCTTGTCAAGAATTCAAACTTACAAAATGTGTTTCTTCCGAAGGAAATGACGAATAGAAGTACAATGGGTATCAACAGGGAGTTCAGATGAACGTGAAAACAAGGTTGTCACTCTCACCAGACTCATGCTACCATAGCAAACATGGCAGCCAGATATGTAAGCCATGTGTCAAGCATGCGCTATTGGAAGCTGGACATATGTACCTGCTGTTACTTATTTGTGAGAGCTCACTGGTGTTGCAGGCTCATCAGGGTTAATTACCGTAACCCATTTAGCCCCATGGCTAAATGTCCCAAATTCTGGAGGCATTACCTAACTCCTATCTACCAGCTGCAGGAGATGGATTGACCATAATAATTCAAGGGTAGCACCAGATTGGCTTGGCGCCTTCAGGCGCCAAGCCAATCTGGCACTACTCGTGAATTATCACGGTCAATCCGTCTCTTGCTGTAGGGTGTTGGGGCTAAATGGTTTAACCAGAAAACTGTTAGCCCAAATATAAAACAAAATGTGGGAACCTGGTAGCCCATGGCACTTTCAGCTGCTGCAGAATACCGAGCAGCTGCCTAAAATGCAGCTGCTGCCCCATGTCCACCTGGAAACATGACAGAAAACAATTCAGAAAGGGTCGACTGTTTCACTCGTGAATATGACACTGAAGGTGCATGTACAATTAACTGCTTCACTGCAGAGAAAAAGTGGCCGCAATCCAACTGCAAGAGACACAGATGCTCATGAACCCCCCACCCCACCCCACCCCCCACATTTGTGGGGGCACATGAAGATCTATGCCTCCTGCCGACACCACTCTGCACCCATGTTTCTTGGACGGCTGGGGATCCTTGGCAATGAACTGACAGCGATTTCAACACACTCCGCACCCACTGACGGTGAAGGGGTTGATAATAAAATATAGACATTCACACCGAAGCCCCCTTGGGAATGCACAAGGGGGCTAACCCATAGGCCGTCAGTAGCCCTTTTTGTCGTGATGATTCCTTCAGAAATCATCGTGATAAGAAGCACTACTGACAGCCAAAAAAGGTTAAACGTGACTTTTGCAACTTTGTATGCATGCATGGAGTCCATGAAGATTGTATCAGCCAGTCTGGCGAGACTGATCGGCCATGGCTATTCAATTTACAACAAACGGCTGGGTGAAATCATTTATTTTGCTTGCACAAAGAAATTTTTCCTCCGCAACATGAACCCTTTCACTCCCAAAGCCAACTACAGTGACGGATTGGTTGTGATAGGTTAAATATAGTGTCTGATTAACTTGCTGCCACTAAAGAAAAGTTACTTATTTAAATCGGCACTACAAGCATATCCCAGTGTAACACCCAGAACCTCCCTGCCGCAATGAATGTGAGCACATGCATTTCGTGAAAAGTACTAATACTTGCAAATTAAAACGACAAAATGGTAATAGGATACTGACACACAATCCTTATCTTTGATGCCTGGATGAAAGTGACAAAAATAAAATAGGATACTGGCAGCACTATCCATATCTCTGGTGCTTGGAGCACCAAAGATAAGGATGATGCACCAAAGTATCCCATCATATTTGCGCTGCCTTGATGCCCAGTCAATCTTTTGGCTGTTGGTAGAACTTTCGTTCAGGCGATTCCTGTAGACACTATATTTAACCTATCACAACCAATCTCGATGAATCTGCTACCAACAGCCAGAAGATTGAGAGGAATCGCCTCGACAAAGAGTGCTACCGACAGCCAAAGGGTTAAGCCCTCTTGTTCCATGAGGCACCAAAATGACCAAGGTTATGTGTATCTATGGACAAATCCACCCACTGCAGGATGCACTGGGAGTGAACAAAATTAATATGCTATTACACCTACCACATAGTGCACCTTGTTAGGTGAAAACTGTGCCTGTCTCTCCAAAGCTGCCACCACGTCCCTAAAACCAAACACATACAGTTCGCTCATTATTTAACACGTAAGGAAATCTGCGTGCATGTTTGTTTAGATAAATAGATAGATAGACAGACAGACAGACATAGATAGATACTGTTTATTGCCATCTGCCTTAAGAAACATAAAGCCTAAGAATGTGTGTTTGTTTGGGTTTTTTTTTTTTGTTTGTATGGTCTGGTCTGGTTTGGTATGGTATGGTATGGTATCATAATGGTCTGGTCTGGTTTGGTTTGGTTTGGTTTGGTTGGCTGGTTGGTTTGAATACCTGCACCAAACACTATGATATATGTATATTCTCAAACTTGCAATGTGATTTTCACTATATTTAAAAGAAGGTGAGTCAAAATCTGGATGATAAACACAATCAAATAACCAACAAAGAAAGTAAAATTGTTTTAAATTAACAAAATCAATACAAGAAAGAAAGAAACACACAGCAGTTCTGCACAAATCCAAAGCCTGAACTCATGCATGAATCTGAAGCGTGTTTCTTTCTTTCATGGCATAATACACACAGTTATCTATTGATATGGATTTCAGATGAGTAAAAAGATGCTCCTCATCTGGCACTAATCTTCACATTTTACCTACTATTGTCAGGATAATCTGACACCAGCTTGCTTAGGGCGAGGGTGTCAGATTCTCTTGACAATACATGTAGAAGGCAAGAAGTTAATGTTTCTTTCTTCATTGCAATCCACATCATAGGCAGTCACATTTGTTTCTTCAAAAACTTTACCGATTGCATTATTATTAGGAAGGTACACTTAGCTTACTGATTTCACTGTTTTCAGCCTACAAACACAACCTGGGAGGTAACAAAACAATTACCAAAAACCCTGAGTAGGCTCCCTTCCTCCTCACGTGAGCTGTCTAGCCACACCAGTCTTATGCTTAGCTGCCTTGTGAAAGGTTCACCGGTTTCAGTCTCCGCCAGTTTCGTCGACTGGCTTACCTTTCTACCCCTTTGTCAATGCTTTCGCTAGGATGTGGCGAGGTAAGGGCTCAGATAATGCCATTGAACCAGGTGGATTGAGGCTGGCCCTGGCATTTTCTGTGGAATTAC
Organism: Semisulcospira habei; assembly: GCA_036245525.1. Taxonomy (NCBI): domain Eukaryota; kingdom Metazoa; phylum Mollusca; class Gastropoda; family Semisulcospiridae; genus Semisulcospira; species Semisulcospira habei. The sequence goes on along the minus strand of BTPG01000002.1, from coordinate 100,140,864 downwards.
GGCTGAATTGGCCGGTATATTTTGACATTGAAGCTCGTACGGACCGGTCGTGAGCTCAGTTCACGTGGCCTCAGGTGCCACGCGCAGTTGTTTTCATGCGTATGCTCTATGTTGCAGTGCACGGGTAAGGACATGCGCCACTTGCGAGGTTTTTTTTCAGTGGCCAAGCGACACCCACGATTGCTGCCTTCCCTGTTCAGGTTGTACTTCGGATCAGGCGTGTGAGGCCTGCGCACCCGGGGAGGAGAAACGTTTGTCACTGCTGTGAGGATTCTAATGGCGCAAATGGCTGATGCGGTCTAAGGAACCACCGAACACCCCGGCTCCTCCCTCCACCATAGTCGGCTCGTCTACGCATCGAGGTCAGCCGCGGGAATTGACTCCCAGTACCCTGCCCACCCATTCTACGTAACGTGGTCTGCAGAAGACCCCGAGCTCCTGCTCCATGGAGACAGGACTTTCACGGAGGTATGCCCAACAATCTTTGGGGAATGACGCGGTACATGCACAACGACGAGCCGTCCGAGACCCTGCCCACCTGCTCTTGGAGAGTGGTCTACAGGAGAAACCGCACTCCCTCTACAAAGAGACGGGACATCACGGCAGTACCCCACCGGGGAATCAGACAGCCCCAAGAGGGAAGGATACATTGATCCGACCAGCCAGATGGGACTTTGCCCCGCCCCCCCCCCCCCCCCCCCCCCCCCACCGCGCCAAGGAGCCTGGTCGACACCACCAGTCGTCCCACCTCGACATGGTGAGCACACCCGCAGAGCCCCATGTGTCTTCTTGGACCCCACACACCTGCGCCAGGGGAAACGAGTCCGGCTTGGCGCGAGTCCATTGAGGCAGAGGTCTCACCGCTCAGCTCGGAACAGGAGCGGCTCAGCATCGATAAGACGTGGGGAAAGTCGCGGGCACGGAACACACACGTCATCAGTCACTCACCGCTCATCGAGCTCCTCGCCTGGACTGCGGATGGATTGGAGATGCCACGGATGTCTTCTCCACCGCATAGACGCCAGGCCCAGAACGTGACACTGACGGAGTGGGCTGCCCCCCCTCCGCAGCGGGATTCCTGCCATAGGCCACAGTATCGGGAGGTCAGACGGAGCGGCCTTCCCACCGATAGTCGCCTGCCTACACACTGGAGCTATGGCTCACCCACCCCACCAGCCTACGGGGGATGACTTATCCCTGTCGACTCAACACCAACACCGGGTGAGCCCGCACTATTCTTCGTCGGATGGAGGTCGGGAGGTTGTCCCGGTTCCGGACCCGCTCCCCCTTACGCCGGTGGAATTCCCCTCGACCCGGAAAGTCTACGAGGGGAAGTGGCAGGTCTTGCAGTCCTGGTGTGGCATCGAGCACCTCTCCCCCACGGACCTGACGATGCCCCCGCTCGCCGAGTTCTTTCTGCGGCCCTTCGTAGAGCAGGACTTGGCACCTATCACCATCAGGGGCTACCTGGCTATGGTGGCAGACACTTACCGGCGCTTGGGCCGGGCGGACCCGGGGGCTCGCACGGACCTCGCCGACCTGATGGCGCATTTCGAGCCGCTTGCTGATCCCATGCTGGGACCTCCCGTGGGTGTTAACATGGCTGAACTCAGACCATTTCGACCCACTGCCCTTGGCGCGGTTTGCCGACTTGACCGGGAAGATGTGCTCCTGCCGTCCCTCGCACTGCGTCAAGAGTGAGCGTGCTACACGCACTCTACGTGCACCCCTCCTGTCTGCAGCTCAGGGCCGTTGGCTCGGTTCAGCTTCTCACCAGCCTGACTTTTTGGCTAGAATACACCCCCCCCCCCCCCCCCCCCCCCCCCCCCGGCCACGCCTACGATGATAACACTTCAGCCACTGCAGGACCGTGACCAGTCCCGGGCATCCCAACAGCAGGACCCGGTCAGGGCACTGAAGATTTACCTCCGACGAGGGGGCATACGATCCGCGTACAAAGACCTCTCCCCGGAGGGCGCGAAGAGGCTGCGGATCAGGGCATTTGAGGTCAGAGCCATTACCAAGAGCATCGCATTCGACCGCAACTGCGCTGTGAGGGATATTAGGGTGGCTGTGGCTGGTGGGCAGAATCAACCTTCGCCCGGTTCTACCTCAGAGAGCGCCGTAGGTAATGCTTAGCTGAAATCGTCAGGAGTGTGCACCTAAGGGTGTCCTTGCTAAGCACTAATGCAGGCGTAGGACGGAGTGGGCGGCACCCTCCTCCTCTTCGCAATTTGTCCTAATAGGAATGCCATCCGTAATGTTTTTGAAGAAACAAATGTATTTTTCTTTAAAATGTATTTTTTCGAAAAATATTTACCGATGGCATTACTCAAACATCCCTCCCGCCTACCCCGCTTGTTGCCAGTCCGCTAAGATAAGACTGGTGTGGCTAGACAGCTCATGTGAGGAGAAAGGGAGGCTACTCAGGGTTCTTGGTAACTGCTTGCTTGAGTTACCTCCCTGGTTGGGTAGGAACACAATGAGTTTGGAGGCTGAAATCGGTAAGCTAAGTGTACCTTCCTAATAGTAATGCCATCGGCAAGTATTTTTTGGAAAAAATACATTTTAGAGAAAAATACATTTATTTTTTATCAAAAACTATACCGATGGCATTACTAATAGGAGACGGAGAACTGGGATTTGGATGCCTCTCCTCCACTGCGCGATCTGCACTCCTTAGCCGTCATGGCGAATCAGGCGGCGTACCACTCCTCAGTGAACACTATGGCGACTGCTGCCAACTGCGAACTGATGATGCGGGATGTCGTGCTGGCGGGCTGTCCTCGGTAACCCATGACGCTGTGGTCCCAGCTCCGCCTGGCTCCGCTGGGAGGCACATGACGGTTTGGCCCAACCTGGCAAGTGGTCAAGGACGCAAACAAGGACCTTTGGCCCAGCGCTATGGGACTGACCTCTGCACGCTTTCAGGCTGCCCGCAAGGCTGTGGGTCATGCCCTGCGGCCCTCCAGACCCTTTGTTTGCACTCCCAGACACCAGACCTGCCTACCACCAATTTCTTTTTATAGTATTCATAATCGCCAAAAATTGTATTCTTGAGGAAAAAATAGTATTTTCATAACATTGTAGCAGGCTACTATCAAAATGTACAAACAATAGGAAATCAATTTATACTGATAAACAGACATTCCAGCGACCCTTCAGCTGCTGGCTGAAGCTATCTTCCCTTCCTTAAGCTGCTTTGTATAGAAGCTTTTGATGCGATCCAGTTCAGAGCTGCTGTACAACCTTACACTGTTTTCAGGGGCTGATTTCAGCACAAGAAGGCTTTCATGTGTCTTGTCACACAGAGAAGATCGAGTTTCTGTGCGATTTTTCCTCATGCATGAAAACACTCGTTCACAGTGTGCCGTCGAGCGTGGGATGGACAAGGGTGCAAGTGCCTGTCTAAATAGTTATATCACATGCATTTAATTTTGCATATTCTTTTTTTTTAATGCATAATTATGTATTATTATATGTATTTACGATTATTTATGAGCCTAGATTATTTAGATAATATATAGTGTCATATAAAATTACCTCCCGGGACTCAGTAATAAAAGCATCATAGGCAGTGTATATTTTTGCTTTCATTACCTTTAAAAAAAAAAAAAAAATGCTCTAAATATTATTACAAACACATACCTTTCGCAATCTTCGAGTCAGGAAACATTTGCTGAAACATCCCGGTCATGGAATCCACAGAGGACAAAGGAAGATTTGAATCAACTATAAAACGAACTATGCAGATTTCAGCACTAGTTGCTTGTCGACGCAAAATTTTGCCTGCTCCGTGAGACTGCTTAGAAAACACAGCCTGTAATGAAGGCACACCTTTCTAGGCATCCGCCAGTCTCTTATGAATATTAGTTGATAAATGCTCAATGTCATTTTGGTCACCATGGGCACATGAGAAGTCACTATTGCATACCATGCAGAATGCATAGGTTGGTCCTTTCTTTGAGAGTCGCAAAAATTTCCACTTTTCAGGATACTGTGGCAACAAATTTTGGTGCTTTGCTTTCTTTGAGCTAGAAAAATCCACACTCCCTCCCTACTTTGCTTTGACATTTTCTATTTTGAGACTGACACAACCACACGCACGAGGAAAGCAAGAAAAAAGATGGTGCGAATAGGATCGATAACTCTTAGCACACAAGCTTAACTAAACAACTAATAAACCACACACAAAAAAGTAATTTTTTTTTATAGTAAATTTTAGGCATTAATTGTATTTACGTATTTTGAAAAAATAATCGTAAAAATACGCCTAAAAATCGTACGGCAGGCAGGTCTGCAGACACTCCCGCGGCTCCAGTCGTCCCCCCCCCCCCCCCCCCACCCCGCCATCCCGGCCCCAGAGCAACCGGCGGCCCAAGCGTGGTAGGGCCCATTATTTCCCTTACCAGTTTGCCTCCGCCGATGTCTGCAGGGTCTCCAGTCAGCGGGAGACTGGCGCTGCACAGCACCGCGTGGCGTTTGCTGCTGCCGGACGACCCATGGATCCTCTCTAACATCTCGGAGGGTCTTCAGATCTCATTTTGGTCGCCACCTCCGCTTCGTCGCTCCCCGGTCTGGACTGCAGTTCCAGGCGACCAGATCAAGGCTCAGGCACTTCGAGGGGAGGTGCTCTCATACTAAAGAAGGCCGCCACGGAGGTGGTCCCTCGTCACGACTCGCCAGCCTTCTACAGCCGCCTCTTCGTAGTGCCCTAGCTGGACGGAACAAATTTATCGCCGCCATCACATTTCAGATGGAAACTACCAGAGTCTTAAGAGCTTCGGTACGACCCATGGACTTCGCCGTCAGTCTTGACTTAGCCGACACCTACCTGCACGTTCCCATGCACCCCTCAGCGCACCGTTACCTTCGCTTCGCCTTCGACGGGGTGATTTACCAGTTCCGTGCCCTGCCATTCGGCCTCAACCTCAGCCCTTAGGTGTTCACTAGGATTATGGACGCGGTGGTGGCCAGAGCCAGGCGGTCTTCGTCGAGCCCGACCTCCAACTATCTCGACGACCTGCTCCTCAGGAACCAGGATGCGACCGCGCTTATGGCAGACAGGGACGCGCTGATGGCACTGCTACGAAAGCTCGGCTTCCTGGTCAACTTCAGGAAGTCAGACCTTACGCCCTCCTGCAGCTTTACCCATCTTGGCATGGAGTTCCGGACCGACCTCAACTTGGTGTGACTACCCGAGGCACGGGTCCAGAAGTTGGTGGAACTGGCCCTGCAGGTGTCAAACATCAGGAGGTCCCTGTTCTCTCTGACAACACTACAGTCGTGGCTTATATCCAGGAACAGGGCGAGACGCGCTTGACCTCCCAATGCATCCTACTGTATCAAGTGCTCGTCTGGTGCAGGGATCGCGGTATCTCGCTTCGGGCGCGACAAATTCCAGGACACTTGAACGTGCTAGCGGACTCCCTCTTGTGGCAGGGCCAACTTCTCCACACAGAGTGGTCGCTCCACCTCGACCTCTTCCGAATGATAGGGGCGAGGTGGGAGACGCCCATGATCGACCTTTTTGCGACGAGATGGAACGCACAGCTTCCCCTCTTCATGTCAATGGTGCCAGACCCTTTGGCTTGGGCAGTGGATGCTCTCTCCATCCCCTGGGACAGACTACAGGCGTACGCATATCCTCCCTCCATACTGGTGCCCAAGGTCCTCCTGAAGCTCAGGGGCTGCAACGCAGTGCTGTTCTTGGTGGCCCAGTTCAGTTGGAACAAGACCTGGACTACCGATCTCCTGAGCCTCGCCACAGATCCTCCCTGAGACTTCCCACGCTGCGCACAATGTTGAAGCAACCCCAGCAGGAGCGCTTTCACTCGTGCCCAGAGAGACTCCTCTTACACGCCTGGAGGTTGTGCAGTGCGCCCTCGCCGCAAGAGGTCTTGCGGGTCTGGCAGTGGAGGCTATCGCTAAGCACGCAGACCCTCAACCCGGAAAGTCTTTGAGGGGAAGTGGAGAGTCATGCAGGCCTGGTGTGTCACCAGGCACCTCGCCCCCATGGATCTGACGATGCCTCAGCTCGCCGAGTTCTTCCTGTGGCTCTTCTCGGAGCAGAACTTGGCACCGATTACCATCTGGGGCTACCGGGCGATGGTGTCAGACATGTACCGACACTTGGGCCGGCCTGACCCGGGAACTTGCAAAGACCTCTCCGACCTTTTGGCGCACTTCGTGCTGCAGCAGCCGGTGACCCATTCACTGATACCACGCCATGGGTACTAACCTGGCTAAACTCGGACCGCTTTGAACCTCTGCCCCTGGCACGGTTCGCCGACTTGACCAGGAAGACGTGCTTCCTGCTGGCCCTTGCCACAGCGTCAAGAGTAAACGAGCTACATGCACTGTCCGTGCGCCCCTCCTGCCTGCAGCTCCAGGCCGACAGTTCAGTTCAGCTGGTCACCAACCCGGTCTTTTGGGCCAAGAATAGAGCCCCCTCGACTGCGGCACAGATGATAACTATTAGGCCACTACAGGGCCGTGACCAGTCCCGAGCATCCCGTCAGCAGGATCCGATCCGGGCGTTAAAGATTTTTATCTCCGCAGGTCAAAACCACTCAGACGAGGACATTTGCGCCTCTTTCTGCCCTTGGCACCGGGCAGGAATGACATCTCAGCTCAGACTATCTCCTCTTGGATACGCGGGGTCATACGGTCCGCATATGAGGACCTCTCCCCGGAGGGAGCTAAGAAGCTGAGAATCAGGGCGCATGAGGTCAGAGCCGTGGCCACCAGCGTCGTCTTCGACCGCAACTGTGCTGTGAGGGACATTGTGGTGGCCGTGGGCTGGAAGGCAGAATCTACCTTCGCCCGGTTCTATCTCCAAGACCTCTCCAGCCAGCGAGCGAACCTTGCACTGGTGGGGGACATCACTGTGGCGCAACACTCCCTCCCGGCGCCGAGCGCACCATAGGTAATGCTTAGCTGAAATCATCGGGAGGTTGCACCTAAGGGGGCGTAGCTAAATCGTTCAGGTTGGGATAGGTTGTTATGGGCGTCACCCTCCTCCTATTCGCTATTCTTCTTATTAGTAATGCCATCGGTTTAGTTTTTAAACAAATAAATGTATTTTTCTCTAAAAAGTATTTTTTTGAAAAATACTTACCAATGGCATTACTCAAAGCGCCCTCCCACCTATCCTGTTTGCCGCCAGTACGCTAAGAGTTAGACTGGTAAGACTGGTCCGGTCATGTGAGGAGGAAGGGGACGCTATCCAGGTGTCAGGATAACTGCTTGCTAGAGTTACTTCTCTGGTTGTGTAGCAACACACAACGGTTTTTTAGGCTGAAATTGGTAAAGGCTTCCTCAGACGGAGAAACGAAACGCAACATTTCGTCGAAATGTCCGCATTTCAGACATTTCTCCAACATTTCACCGTTTCACGAAATGCGCAACGACACATTTCACGAAATAGAACTTGTCTCTATTTTGCGAAACATTTCGACCGTTACCCAATCAGCGTCATCCGCTGCCAATCTGACGTCATTCAAGCCCAAACACTGAGGATAGCAATGGGAAAGCGATGCCGTGGATTCAGGTCTATTATGGCTAGAATTGCATGATGTGACGCACGATTCTGTAAGATTTAAGCGGAGAAATCGTTTTCGAAATGAAATCTATCAAGTATCATCACTAAAGTACTACCAAAATATGATTTTAGGTCAGTTTTCTGAACCCCACTTTCATCGGCTGCTCTGCAAAGCCGCCTACACAATGGCGGCTATCGCTTCGAGATGGCGGCATCCTCGATTCACTTAAACCAGCTTTGTTTACGCATTCAAAAGCGCTTACGGTTATTCGATATGGTCGGCAATTCACTTTAATTGTGTAAGTGAAGGCACACATGTCTTATATGTTTAGTTTTTAAGCGTCAGTAGTCAGAAATATGACCCGATAACCACCAATACAAACCAGAGCATGTGTCAGTGAAGAGTTACTTACCCTGTACCAATCAAAATAAATTTTCACCGCGTTTCTACGTGTGCGGAGGAGGCATTTCAATGCAATGAAAATGTTTCGTTTCTTGTGCATTTCGTTTCTCCGTGTAGGGAAGCCATAAGCTAAGGTCACAGTTGGCAGCAGCCGCCGTAGTGTTCACCGAGGAGTGGTACGCCACCCGATTCGCCACGACAGCTAAGGAGTGCAGATCGCGCAGCGGAGGAGAGGCATCCAAATCCCAGTTCTCCACCTCCTATTAGTAATGCCATCGGTAAGTATTTTTCGAAAAAATACACTTTAAAGAAAAATACATTTTTTATCTGGATTTCAGATGATAAAAAACGTGTTCCTTACCTGCCAAGATACAGTGATGACCCGTCGCTTTTCACCAGTTTGGCCTGAATTTCAGTCCCTCTGTCATTCACCACCATAAAACCCACACCATTGGTGCTAAAACAAGGAAACATCACCAGAAATTGGTATCGTCAGTAAAGTCATAGACTTAACCCTTTTAGCCCCCGGGGTGCATTTCCCAAATTTTGGAAGTGTTACTTAACGACTATGTACCAGTTGCAGGAGGTGGATTGACCATGATAGCAGATTAGCTTGGCGCCTTCAAGTGCCAAGCTAATCTAACATTACCCTTGAATTATCATGGTCAATCAATCTCCTGCTGTAGGGTTAAAAGGGTAAACTCATCTGGAATGGGCTGCATACTCATACATGGTGAACAGCCGCATATCCGTATACAACATGTCTCGAATAAATTAAAGGGTGCCAAACATACTATGATTTTTACCCGAGAAAACTGACCTCTGAATGACCCCAACTCTCCCCTTTTGCAATGGGACAAAGATCATCACTGCAAATGTGGCCACGGCGGCTCTTGTTTATATGGAGGGTTGGGTTAATTAAAAGTTCAGGTTTGCCAGGTGAAATTTGTAGTATATTCAGCACGCTTTTAACCCTATACCTGCTAGCCGCGATCTATCACATTTATGAAATCGTCACAGATTTACTGCCGATAACTGTGTTAGTCTAGGTGTATACACACAGATATGACAGGTGCCAACAAGAGGCATAATCCCTCACTAGACCTCATAAACGAAGGTGTTCCTGTGGATATATGTCTCTTGCGTTTGCGTGTTCCAGCAGTCAAACCAGAGAAACTCCCTCTTGCTCCAGCAGTCAAACCAGAGAAACGCCCTCTTGAGCTGACCTTGGTTAGCAAAAGACACAGCTAACGAAGAATAATACCATCCATCATCAGATTCTGGAGCTGGTTGAGGTCAGCAAGAGGAAAAGGTTTTCATGAGCCCCTGCAACTGCAGGATCTCATGATAATCTACACTTCTTGCAGATGGTCTGGACAGCCTTGTACACAGATTGTAACTGTCTCTTCTCTTGAGGATCAATGCTGTGTGCATGAGGACAGCAGGTGGCACAGATCCTCAAGTGCCCCTGCCGCCTGCAGGAAAGTCTACGCCTCCTGCAGACAGAATGGGCTCACAATTGCATGGTGACCACTTTCTGATTGTCCCCCTAACAAAGGTTGAACTGTATTTTTTTTTTTATCACAATATCAAAGATGAAACACTTACTCGAACTGCAAGAGCCCCTGATCTTTCAGCGATGCCACCAATGCTTTCGTCTGCTTGCTGTAGTCTGACTCGTACTGAGTGTGTGTGAACTTCACACCAAGTCGCTGAGTCAAACAGTGCAACAACAAAAAACACACACAAAAATCAACACTCTAAGTCTGACACAAAATGATGTAAAACTACAAGCTCATGCAACAACAAACCAAAAGCAAATGTGAGGGTACCCCACTCAGCCCTGCTGCACTACAACAGGTGATCGAGCGACCATGAAAGTTCAAGGGTGGTGCCAGAATAGCTTGGCGCCCACAGGCGCCAAGCTATTCTGGCACCACCCTTGAACTTTCATGGTTGTACCATCTCCAGAACCATGTTCCACCCTTATGAGAGACCACCTGTTATTACAGACCATCATTAAGATGGTAGCCACTGAAATGATGGTCTTTAACAGCAGGTGACACTGTCTGCCTTTGAATAATTCATCTTGTAGGATCAGTTTTGTCTTTTAAAAAAAAATGGTGGCTGCGCAGAACAGGCTCGACTGTGCATGCAATGCCACAGAGCTAGGAGACAAGCTCACATGTTTCAGCCTTAGGACTCCATGTGCTAAGACGCAAAGATTTCAGTACAATTCTACAAACATTCACCTTGTCCCCATATCTAAGGTCTTAACCTATCTACCTATCTAACACCAAGGCTGCATTTTCCAAAGGTGCCATTTAACCCTTTCATCCCTGAGTAAATAAAAAGTCTATATACCCTTCAGCCCTGACTTTATTTGAGAAATTTCTGTTGAAAATGGGTGTGCACTGTAAAATATTTGTAAATAATACTTTACAACAGATATCCCCATAAAGGTATATATGTACAGATTTGCCATTGGATGGACTACCATTTTCTGGATTTGACCACACTGTGTCACATGTGTCGTAATGCCTGGTGACAAAAATAGTGACAGGTGACAATAAACTTGAAAAAAAAAGTCTTTTGTGCATGACGGGTCACTGGTATTTAACATGCATCACTAAATAGGGTGTCTGTTAGTGTGACACATAAGTGGCCAAGCATTTCCAGCATGCTGATACAAAGTAAGGCCCCTACCTTGTCACCAGATGTCAATGTTTACACCTGCCACTGATAAGGTATATCCACGGTCTAGACAACATGTAATAAGCGGCATCAAATGATGATCAGTGTGTCTGTGTTGTGTCTCGTACACGATCAGATGGAAGTACCAGTGTTGTAAAGACTATACACGTACTACACGTGACCAATGTGTGTCGTTGGTGTCCACAGAGTCACCTACAGGTGCACCAAGGTGTGGCATCAAAAAAACGGAATATCAATTAGAACCTCCGAATTCAGCATCAGAATCAAACCGTAAGTCATTGCCGCTGTCAGTGCCTCAAACAGCGATCGCTCCAGCTGACACTGCCAACACATGGTTATGCTGCCACGCGGTAGGTAGGCACACATGTCCCAATACATCAAAGCTATCTGCTTTTGAAACCATGTCTCCAAACATAAAATTGTATCACTCCGAATATCTACACATCCACTCGCCATTCCGACCGTAATTCCCATGCTAGCGCCGCAAAACTGACCTCATACCACAGACGAACGTACGTGCGCACTGTCAGGCCGTGTACTGAGTGTAAACAGGATGTGTCAGTGTGAAGGGCGAGGTCACCACACGCGCAGCGAGGCTCGCGCGTCACCGGGCGCGCGATATGAAACACCTGACACCGCTGTAGCGGTTTGCCGGGCTGAACGTTATACGAGGCTGCCAACCGCTACAGCGGTTTGCCGGGTTCAAAGGGTTAACTCTGAAACTCCCAGAACTAAATGACTTCCATTTGACAGAATGGAAGTCTTTCGTTCTGGGAGTTTAAGTGTTAACAACAGTTGCAAGAGATGAATTGACCATGATATGCTGAAGGGTCATGCCAGATTAACTTGGTGCCATCAGGCACCAAGCTAATCTGGCACTCGCCTTGAATTATACTGATCCGTCTCGTGCTGTGGTGCATCAGGGCTAGATGAGTTAACTCATTCTACCCCAACTCCGAAATCCTTACATTTTGCCGTCGTCCTCTGAAGACTGCATTGCATTGCAGGACACAGATCGACCATGATAGTTCAAGGGTGATGCCAGAATAGCTTGGCGCCCATAGGCGCCAACCTATTCTGGCATCACCCTTGAACTCTCATGGTCGATCCTTATCGTGTTGTGGTGTGTCTGGGGTAGAATGAGTTAATGTAAGTTCTTACAGTTTACTAAAATGGACACATTTCATCACACTGACGTAAAATTTCATAATACACTTACACCTTTTAACAGGGCTCCCGTTCTAGTGCATCTATGCATTTCTGACACGCAAACTCAAAATCACGTACTAAAAAAGGGGTACGAAGGGGAAGGCAGACGCACTATAATTCAGGGCATCTACATACGAGATACACTATGCTGGCACCACCGCGCATACCTTAACAGTGTCAGTTGTTCTGTTTTTATTGACGAGTTGGCGCACTTAGCTGCGGCTGCATTCAAACTCGACTTACTCTGTGGTCCGTATAGTATAACTGGATGGGCAACCCGTTAGTTTACAAGTGTTGTCAGTATATTATCACAAAGTGCACACTGTATGTTGAACACGTTACATGCTGTGACATCAGCCATTCATACTATTATGGGATACAGCATCATTTTGCATAGACTTTCGATTTTGAGCCGTGTCAAATTGCCATGTCAACATCGCACACCAAAAGACATGACAATTTCAGCCTGGTTCCGATCGGCCATATAAACAAAAGTTTCATGACACAGGTCTAGATTTGATTTTCATCTCTCATTTGTTTTGTGTATTTTGAGCAAGTTTTCACTTTGGTTTGTCAGCCATGTACGAGTCGTACTGCTCGCGCCAGAGGACCAAACCTGACCACAAGCTGTCATTTTGGTTGGGGATTGTGTTACTTTATAACTTTTTTATTTTCATCGATATTTATTGCGTTTCTGGGTGTCATTAATTTGTTATATCCTTGTTTTCTAGTGTGTATATTATTTCGCGTCCTGTTGTTTGTTAGATGTTAGGCCACTTAGTGTTGTTCACTGGATATCAGTTATTTAGGCATTGTTTTGCCGTTCACTCTATGTTTTTGGGTCGGTTTTTGATGGTAGATTACTCTGGCATTGTTTTGCCATTGATTGTGTTGTTGGGAGAGGGTGGGATGTGTAGTTTTCTTTCCCCTACGACATAGATTGGTTTGTCCTGTGAAAGGACCGAGTGTCTTTGAAGACCTTGTGTAAACACATTATGACGTCTCTAGAAAATGGGTTGTATCTAATTGGCCACAATACGTGGCTCTTGTTGCAATGGTAGATTATTCTAGCATTTGTTTTGATGTTCACTGCTTTTGTTGGCAGGGGGTTTGGATGTGCAGTTTTCTTTCCCCTGCCATTTAGTTTGGTTTTTCATGTAAATAACTGTGTGTCTTTTGGAGACGTGTAAACAGAAATTCAAAAGAAAAACAGAAAATAGAGGCTGAAAACCCATTAAGTTAGAAACATAGTTAGTTTACGTTGTGTAAACAGATTCAAAGAAGAGAGAGAGTGAAATGAGCTAATATATTTTAAAGAACATACAAATGATGCAGTTTTCTGAAACCAATATTCTGATCCTTTATTATGCTGAAATGGGGGTCTGTGTACCCTCTAAATTTTACACATGGGGGGTACAGTCTCTTCAAGCTGTTGTGAAAATAGGAGCCCTGCTCTTAAATCATAAACTTCAAATAAAATTCACATTCAAGGCCTATTTTGCCAACACATTTTTTTTTTCAAAAGCCCTACACTGTACAAAAAATAAAAATAACAGACCTGGTACATTTTTGAGTACTCCTCAAGACTGATATCACGAAACTTTTTCCAGAGCTGTAGAAGTTCTTGATCTCCTGCAAACATATAATCAAACAAAATTATTTAAATATAATACCAATGCATGTACTTACAAATGGCTTGTCCTGCACACACATTTTTAAAGGCTTTTTTTTACAGTGGTCAAAGTTTTGACGTGCTCATCACCTTTGGAAAAATACACAAAGCTTTCAAGCTTAAATTCTGACTAAACTACACACATTTTGGGACAACCATAGCATATTTAGAACATTTACTATATGGCCAACAGAAAGGTTCAGGTAAAAATGCATTTTTCTTTAAAAGGTATTTTTTCGAAAAATACTTACCGATGACATGACAAATGGGAGTGTCTACTACGTGCTCAAATTCTAGCCTACGAACCCGTTGTGTGCACACACAACCCGGGAGGCACTCGGGGAACCCTCCAGAGGGGCCAAGAGTTGTCTCCCGGACCTGCCTATCCGGTTCCGAGTCACCTGACTCGCCAGTCAGATACTAGGCTCACCAGCGGCAAGCGGGGCAGGTGGGAGGGTCCTCCGTGTCATGTCATCGGTAAGTATTTTTCGAAAAAATACCTTTTAAAGAAAAATGCATTTATTTCATCAAAAACATTACCGATGACATGACAAATGGGAGAATCACGAATAGGAGGAGGGTGCCGCCCCGGTACTACCGGAGACCAAGACCGTCCTCCCATTGCTAATTCCCAGGTAACGAGCTAGGTGCGTACCTACGGCGCCTGCTGCGCCGGGAGGGAGTGCTGTGCCACCGTGAGGTCCCCCAACAAGGCGAGGTTGTCTCGCTGTCCCGCCAGATCCCGAAGGTAGAAACGAGCGAAGGTAGATTCTGCTCGCCAGCCCACCGCGGCCACGATGTCCTTGACAGCGCAGTTCCGATCGAATGCGACGCTCGTGGCCATGGCGCGTACTTCGTGTGCGCGGATCTTCAGTCTCTGCGCTACGCGTGGGGAGAGATCCATGTATGCCGATCGTATTACCCAGCGCAGCCAGGAGGAGATCGTCTGGGCTGTGATATCAGTCTTGCCCTGGCGTATGGGCAGGAAGAGGCGGGAGCGCCCTCTACGGGTAACTTTGGTACGGCGCAGGTAGATGCGTAGGGCACGCACGGGATCCTGTCGCCGAGTCTCCGGAGAGCAGGCAGGCCCTCCCAGGGGCCGCAAGGTGATGATCTGTGGAGCAGTTAGGGGCGACCTTGTTTTGGCAATAAAGCTGGGGTCTGTTAAGAGCTGCACGGAGCGATCTGCCCTGAACTGGGGGCAGTCTGGGCGGGTAGAAAGAGCGTGTAGCTCGCTAACTCTGGACGCGGTGGCCAAGGCTAGAAGGAAGCAGGTCTTGCGTGTCACATTTGCCAGAGGGGCTAGAGCGAGTGGCTCGAACTGGGAAGAATTCAGCCACGTCAGGACCCAAGGTAGGTCCCAGCGAGGAACGAGAGAACGCTGAGTCGGACGTTGGAGGCTGAAGCTGGACATGAGGTCGGAGAGGTCCTTACAGGCGCCGGGGTCTGGAAGGCCGAGATGACGGTACGTGTCGGCGACCATGGATAAGTATCCCCTGATGGTGATGGGCGCCAAACCTTGGACCTCGAAGAGCCATAGGAGAAAGTCCGCTAGCTGTGGGTTAGTCAGTCCGGTGTGTAGGAGGCGACGGGCGTCGCACCAGGCACACAAGACGCGCCACTTCCCTTCGTAAACACGCCGGGTGGACGGCTTGCGGGCTGCAGCGATTGCCTCCACTGCTGCACCAGAGAAGCCTCGAGCGGTGAGGGCGCGCTGCACAACCTCCAGGCGTGAAGAGACAGGCGTTCGGGACAAGGGTGGAAGAGAGCCTGCCTGGGCTGCTTGAGCATGGAACGGGGCGTGGGCAGGCGCAGGGGAGGAGAGGTGGCGAGGTTGAGTAGGTCGGTGGTCCAGGACCGGGCCCAAGCCAGCGGGGCGACCAGAAGCAGGACTGCGTTGCTCCCTCGAAGTTTGTGGAGGACCTTGGGAATGAGGACTGTCGGGGGGTACGCGTAAGCGATGAGGCCGTCCCAAGGAATCGAGAGGGCATCGACTGCCCAGGCCAGCGGGTCTGGAATCGGGGAGACGAAGAGGGGAAGCTGGCGGTTCCACCTCGTAGCAAAGAGGTCGATTAAGGGAGTCTCCCAACGGGCGCAGATCATCTGGAAGATATCCGGGCGCAACGTCCATTCTGTGTGGAGCAACTGGCCGCGGCGAGAGAGCGAGTCCGCCAACACATTCAAGTGGCCAGGAATGTGTCGTGCGAGGAGTGTAATGTCGCGTTCCTCGGCCCAGCGCATCAAACGGAAGAGGAGCATACAGAGGTCGGGAGATCGGGTGCCCCCCTGTCTCTGGATGTAGGCCACCACCGTCGAGTTGTCGGAGAGGACGAGAAGCCGCTGGTTCCTGAGCTGGTTCTCCCAAACGAAGAGGGCTTGCCAGACTGCCTGCAGCTCTAACCAATTGCTGTGCTTGTCCGCAAACTCCGGGGGCCAGAGGCCAGAAGCCGAGGAGAATTGAGGAAGCAGGTGGGCCCCCCACCCCGAGAGGCTCGCGTCGACACACAGGGAGAGGTGCGGGGGGGGGGGGGGGGGAGGACAAAGGGACTCCCGAAGCCAACCAAGCCGTGTCGGTCCAGCGTAGAAGGTGAGGGCAAACCAGGGGGGAAACCGGGACCAGGTGGGTAAGGTCGCCAGAAGAGGGTCTCCAGAGAAGCAGGAGGTGCAGCTGAAGGGGGCGGGCGTAGAGGCGACCCAGGGGGAGAAGGTCCGCCGCTGCGTTGATCAGTCCGAGGAGTTGAAGCCAAACTCGGGCGGGAGCTGCTTCCTGCTGAGCTAGCTGGTTGGCGAAGGTGGCCAACTTCCGAATCCGGGGATCCGGGAGGCGAACAACGTTGAGATCGGTGGCAAAATCCATTCCGAGATGAATGAAGCGGCGCGAGGGCGTGAGATCTGACTTCCCGACGTTGAGGAGGAACCCCAGTCGCGACAGCAGACGCATCAGAGTATCCCTGTCCTCTTCCAAGACGGACTCGACGTGGTTTCTCAGGAAGAGATCGTCGAGGTAGTTGGACATAGGGCTGAGAGACGACTGCCGTGCCTTGGCCATAACTGCATCCATCAAGCGGGTGAAGACCCAGGGGCTGAGGTTGAGGCCGAAGGGTAGGGCTCGAAACTGGTAAACGGTTCCATCGAACGCGAAGCGCAGATACCTCTGGGCGGCCGGATGTATGGGTACGTGTAGGTAAGCGTCGGAGAGATCCAGGCTGACGGCGTAATCCATGGGTCGCACCGCGGTACGCAGGGCTCGGGCCGTCTCCATGTGGAAGGAAGGAGCCACGATGAAGCGATTTAGGGCTGAGAGGTCGATCACTGGGCGCCACTTGCCGCCAGGCTTGGGGACGACGAAAAGTCTGCTGTAAAATCCCAGCGAGTCTGCGCGGCGCACAACCTCTGTGGCATCCTTCCTCAAGAGAGAGTCGACTTCCCCCCGTAGGGCGCACTCCTTGAGCGGGTCTGCGGGGATCTCGGTCCACAGCGGAGTCGTACGCAGAGGAGGAGGGGAACGAAAGGAGATCCGTAGGCCGCCGGAAACAGTGTCTAAAATCCACGGGTCTTCTGGAATCAGTAATCGCCACTCGTCGCTGAAGAGGGCGAGCCTGCCGCCGACTGGAGGACCCGAGACGGCCGGCGGAGGCGGAGGAGGGGAGGAGTCACTGAGCCCGCCCGCGCCCAGGGCGACGGGCGGGACGGGGCCAAGCGGGGGCGGGGGCGTTAGCTTGGCCGGGGCGACCGAAGGCGGGGCGACGGCGACGCAGGGACTGCAGCTGGGTTGTTGACGTCGGGGCGACGGGTCTGGAGATCCGCAGGGGGCGACCCACGGCCTTGCGGGCTGACTGAAAGCGCCGAGGAACAGACTTGGGAGGCCACCTGTCCGCATTGGAATCCTTGACGGCTTGCCAGGTGTCACCAAAGAGAAGGGGTCCCCCGAGGGGGGCCCGACGCAGCTGGGTCTTCAGGTCGGCAGGCATTCCCCGGCAGGCCTGCAGGACAGCGTCGCGGCGGAGTAAATCACAATTGGCGGCTGCAGCCATAGCGTTGACCGAAGAGCGATACGCGGCGCGGCTGGCCGCTTCAGCGAGGACGAGGAGGTCGCCAAGAAGGGGGGTCAGGGACGGGTGCCACGCATCTTCCACGCGCCGGAGGAAGGCTTGCGTAAGGAGCTCCATGAAGCCGGCGCAGGCCAAGGAATTCCTGACAAGCGAAGCCGTCTTGTCCAAACCCGCGGGGAGCGCGCGTCTGAGTGCAGAGGCCCCACCCGCCTGAACCACGGCGGCTGGATCCACCGGAGGGAGAGGGCAGAGGAAGGCCTGGGAATGGCCGGCGTACCACTGCTGGCGGAAGTACATATCGAGGTCCGGAGGCCATCTGTGGTCCGAGAAGAAATTACTGTCTCTTGAGTCAGACAACAGGTGGGCCGAGAACACATCCCGAAGCTCACGAAAGGAGGGGGGCTGAGGGAGAGTCTTGAACTTCTTTACCTGTCTACCCGCGTCGACGAAGGCAGAAGGCTTCCTCTTCAGGGGGGGGGATGGAGGGCAGTCCGCTGCCGGAAGCGTGGCGGAGATGAGGCGAGCGACCTCGTCGAGGGCCAGAAGAACCTCTGTGCGGGAGGAGGCCGGTAACCCGTGGGCTGTCGACGCATCCGAAGGAGAGAGCGGCGAAGGAGAGCGGCTGAGACCTCCGAGGAGAACTGAGATGGAATCATCAGGGAGAAGACTCAACGAATCGTCGTCCACGCCGCCGAGAGCCGTCGAAGAGGGACGGCGACCGTGACTCCGAGAGCGAGCAGCTCGACGAGGACGAGGGGAGCCATAAGGCGCCGAAGCACGCAGGGGAGAGCGACGTCCGCGACGGCGACGCGACGCACTAGAGGAGCGGGAACGGCGGCGGCGACCAGACGAGCGACTACGAGCTGGAGACCGTGATCCTCGGGAATGAGGAGGAAGGAAGGAGGCTGGGCGAGGGGAAGGGGAACGGGCGGGACGAGGCAGACGGCGGGGAACGTGGGACGAACGCCGCGAAGAGGTAGAGCGCGAAGGTCCATGGTCCAGATGACGAGAAGAATCCCGAACTTCACGACGCTCACACGAAGGAGCGCGAGAGTGGTGGTCAGACTTCGATCGCAAGGAGGAACTGGACACAGGGAGTGGTGTGGTGAGTGTGCGCGAATGTCTCCGCGAGCCGGACTCTGTGGCGAGGCGGGCTCGCAGCGGCCAAGGGGGATCCAAGGCCTTCCTAGGAGACGAGTGGGGACCGGTTGACCATGGACGGCGCGAGGCACGTCTCTCCGAACTGACCTCTGTCTCGAGATGGGTTCTCTGCCTGTCGTAAGGCTTGGTCCAAGCGCGTTCCCTCCTGGGAATCCGCGCCTCGAACTCCCGACTCCGCACACTACCTTGCTGTGTCCGCTGTGGAGATCTTTCCAGACTGGGGCCATCGGGGGCAAGAGCGGTCGGTGTGTCTGAGATGACAGCCGGCACTTCCGCAGGTCTTGCAACAGGCACAGGTGTCGGGCGTTCACGTCGGTAGAAGCTCCAAAGTTGGACCCAGCGGAGCTCCGGCCAGACGGCGCAAACGTCACAAGAACGCTCAGATGTACAGCCGACACACGGCAGGCAGACCTTGTGCGAATCCGAGGGCCACTGGAAACCTCCACACTGCGTGCAGGTCATCAGGAGGGCACTGCAACACACCAAACAAACAACGTGCCGGTACGTGGTCGAGACCAACAGGGCTCGTCCTACCAAGGGGAACCGTACCGAACGATATGGACAAACGGGCTGTGCCCCCAGGCTATACTGTTATAGCGCCCGAAGCTAAGCTTGCGTCTTTAGAACAAAGCCTACCCCAGCCAGGCTGGAGAGGAATGTGCGCCAAACAACAATAGGTTTAGTTTAGTTTAGTTATTTGGGTTTAACGCCGCGCAGGCGACTAAGGCCATCACACGGCGGGCCAAACGACAATAGGGACGAAAGGCCGTGCCCCCAGGCAATAATGCTGTAGCGCTCTAAGCTAAGAGTGCGCTCTCGAAACAAGCATACCCCAGCCAGGCCGGAGATGCAACATGAGCCACGCGCCGCAGCTGGTTTAAACAATGCTCCCCGAAGGCTACCAGGGGAAGCCAGTAATTTCACCCCAAAGGGGAAAGGCGAGGGCACCAGGGCCCCGCCGAGCTAAGAGTCCCCGCTCAACGAAACCCACACAACACGAACAAGGTAGAGTCCAAAGGCACAGGCCGGTACCCCGCCCGGGGACCGGCTCCGGGCCCAACTAACTATCCTACCTCTCTGCCGAAGCGGTAGCGGGAGAAGAGACGTCCATGTCGCCACCGGCGAAATGGCGGGAACCAGCAGGTCCGCCAAGCGAAGCCAACCAAGGAGGACGCCAAGCGAAGAAGCGCAAGCGAAGCTGCAGCGAAGCAAGAAGCGAAGCAGAAGCGAAGCAACAGGCGAAGCCAAAGTCACGGCGAACTCGAGCACCAAGACCGACCGGTCGAAGGGAGCGCGAGGCTAGAACACGTCCGAAGGTCGTGAGCCTACGTAGCTGACTGGCGAGTCAGGTGACTCGGAACCGGATAGGCAGGTCCGGGAGACAACTCTTGGCCCCTCTGGAGGGTTCCCCGAGTGCCTCCCGGGTTGTGTGTGCACACAACGGGTTCGTAGGCTAGAATTTGAGCACGTAGTAGACACTCCCATTTGTCATGTCATCGGTAATGTTTTTGATGAAATAAATCTGGTGACTCGATTTTGATCACATTTGACAGGTGAAACGTCCGCAAAAAATATAGAAAACTCCGAACTTAAAATTCTGAATAAACTACAAGCATTTCTGGACAACGATCACATTATTAGAATGTTTACTATATATGCACATTTTCAAATTCCTTTTCTGGGTGAACTACTGGGTGTAGAAGGCTCTGGTTTTTGTCTATGGACAGTTCTGTACCTAAAGTGGTTGTGAGTGAAAGGTGCACTGACAGTTTTCAGCGGATATTGAGGAAGAGTGACAGATCCAGACCTGTCAGACCGGGTCAATCAGACTCTGTGAAGTTTTGGTTGAAAACAACTTCGGATGTGCAGGTCATGTGAAAAACTGTTCATCTATCTATATGATAATAATAATAATATCAGTCATAAAATAGGCACTTTACCCAATTTTATGAATCATCTGAAAGCACCGCGGACTGAACACAACACGCGCACTCACGTGAAACACATGCATTGACTCTGAAGACAAAGACAGTACAAGACAAACACAGAAAGGTCATGTGGGGTAAAGAGTCAGCTCAACTACTGAAGTTTCAGAAATTTTGATCATTTGTACTTGACTTTTTTTTTTAATTAAGTGGCCTGAAACCGATACCAAAATGGAAAAGGAGGTACAGCCAGAGCACCCAGAGAAAGAACTCCCAATGGTCCGCCCAAACTAACCGCAACACTAGAGGAGAAAAGTCCAACGCCGGAACCGGGTATCAATCCTCGCACCTTTAGCATTGGTGTGCTTTATCACTGTGCCACAGACCGTCTCTGCAGTCTTTAAAGGCAGGTGAGACTTGTTGCCCTTTTTGCCTCTAGGTGCAAAGCTATTCAGGCACCACCCTTGAACTAGATGGAGTTGTCCTCACAAGACAACATTACATTTCAGGGCACATATCAACTATTACAGTTCAAGGGTGCTACCAGGCTAGCTTCTGGGACCACCCTTGAACTGTCTGTCCAGTCAGTCTCATGCTGTATCATGCAAGGTCTGAATGGAACCCAGCCTATGATTGAAAGTGAGAGAGCATACATACCATGCTCCAGCTTCCAGAAGATGTCAAGACCTTCTTCGTACACTGGCCTGAATCCTGTTTGTGCTTTGGTTTCCTCATCTACCTCTTTGTTGATCTTCACGTAAACCTGATTGACAACAAGTGAAAAAGATTTCTGGTTTTTTTTAACCCCCTATCTTACTGAGGCTAAAAGCTTCAAATTTGTACACTGCCATAATTATGCAAGCTACATAACAGTACTTACAGAGAATAATATAGACCAATGGCTTTAGTTCAAGGTGGTGCCAGAATAGCTTGGCGCCTAGAGGTGCCAAGCTATTCTGGCACTACCCTTGAACTATTTTAGTCAAACCTATTTCACACCTGGTGTATTCTGAACGATAAGGGTTAAAGGTCATACAAACCAGTATTATTAAAAAGGTCTCAAAGTATTCTTGGGCCAAATTTGAAGTCTATGTATTCAAAACTGGCAACTCTGAGATAATGCCAACATTACTAAACTCATTCATTTCAACTTAGTAGTTTAGGTATAATGTGAGCATTTACACTGCCTGAAAAATCCGGCCTAGGTACACTTCAAAATGGCCGTCAGTAGTGATTTTTGTCGTGATGAGCAACAAAAGTCGCTACAGACATACAAAGAGTTAAATATCTGAACTCAAACAAGATCTTGGGTGTGCATTGAAATGTGAGTTCAGCATGGTTCCAGAGCCGAGACCGCATTTTGGCTTGTGCATGAATATTTTCCCCTGAGAAACTGTTTGCATATGATTCTGGTGGGAAATACAGCACAGTGTGAAATCAGATAAGAGGATTGTAAGATTCTAATTATCTGAAGATTCTGTACATTAACCCATTCAGCCCCAAGGCCACATTTAAAACATTTTGGAAGTGTCACCTAATGACTATGTACCAGTTTCAGGGGGTAGATCAACCATGATAATTCAAGGGTAGTGCCAGATTAGCTTGGTGCCTGACAGCTCCAAGATAATCTGGCACAACCCTTAAATTAACATCATCAATCCATCTCCTGCTGTAGGGTGTCAGGGTTAAACACTTCATCCCAATGCTTTCCCTCTTTGTCCACTTTGCAAGAATGTAGTTGTCTGTTGTGGCAGTTACATCATTTTCTCATCCATCCGTAAAAAGCATGTGCTTATTGGTCACTGCCATACTGCAATCTTCGAATAATTTGAACTCTTCTGAAAGAAAGGTTAGTACAGATTCTAGGACTATTATCAAAATGTGACGATGTGCTCTCAGCGTGGAGTGAGTACCAAGCACGGTACCAGGTACAGTCAAGGTGTAAACGCACTAATGAGCTTTCGTGTACTGGAATATGAACTTGGACCGCACGGCTCTGGGCGGTAAGTTCCAAAATCAAAGACCTGCATACATTTATAGGTGTGATGCTGAACCCCACCTCAAAAAGGTGCAAGAGAGGATCATCCTTCAAGAGTTTCTCATTTCCATATCGCTTGAATCCAGCTGCCAGCAATCCTTAGAAGACAACAGAACATTTAAAGCGTGCACACAAATCACAGCGTGAATACTATACAACTGCAAGAGACATAGATCCTCATGAGCCCCTGCAATTGCAGGGGCTCATGAGGATCTATGTCTCTTGCAGTCACCCCTTTGTACGGTCCATATTCCTAGAATGGCTGCAGCTCTTTGGCACTCAATTCACAAAAATTTCATTAACAAACTCCATCGGCATCCGATGGCAGTGAAGAGGTTAAACCTACTGCACATGCAGCCACTTGTATTGTAAACAATACCAGTGATTGCATGCACAAAGGGGTTAATGCTTGAATGTATGAAAAACTCTGCATAATTTTACTGACTTTTGACCTTGACTTTTGGGACCTGTCACTCAAAATCAAATGAGCAAGTACTGAAGAATCATGACAAAAGCTGCCCAAGTACGTTTAACTCCAGTGGCGGTCATAATTCATTAAAAAATCTGATCTTACATCAAAATATGGGTGATTTTTACCCACACAGCTTTGCCCTTCCCCAGGCATGAAGCTCGAGGCACTGCCATTGACCTAACATGGTCAATCTTTTCTATATGAGGAATTTGCATCAGCAATTGTTTTGCTCCTCTGCAGGCATTAGGCTATTAGGGTGTGCCCAATATATACTCTGAATTTTACATGAACCTTACTCTGAACTTTCAATAAACCCAACGCTCGCTTTTCCACTGCATATTTAACCCATTTAACGCCAACGTCCCACAGCAGGAGGTGGATTGATCATGATAATTCAAGGGTAGTGCCAGATGAGCTTGGTGCCTTCAGGCACCAAGTTCATCTGGCACTACCCTTGAATTATCATGGTCGATCCATCTCCTGCAGATGGTAAAAAAAGTCGTTAGGCAACACCTCCAAAATGTTGCAAACGTGGACCTGGGGTTAAATGGGTTAAACAAGAGCTGCCACAGCAGCTAAAGAATCTGGTCATTCACAATGAGGAGCTTTGTCCGCTCAGAAAAAGGGAGGGTTGTGATCATCAATTTGAGTTCAGTTTTCCTGGCTAAACTTTATAGCATGTTCAGTGTGCTTTTAGACTCCTACCACTGAGCTAACTTAAGACATTTTTTTTCTCCCAAAACGTGCTTTTTAATTTTTTTAACTGTTCTTTATAAATGAATGTGAAAATTTGTTTGAAAGTGCCTTCTCCCATCTTGGCCCCGCCACTTGGAACAGCCTCCCCGCCCAGTCCGTAACTGTCAAACGCTCTCCTCATTTAAATCACTTCTCAAAACCCACCTCTACAACGCTGCCTTTCACTAGTTCCATTTCCCCAGCCATGCACAATTCATCACCAGGGTCACGTGTGTGTGTGTGTGTGTGTGTGCATATGTTGTGTGTGTGTGTGTGTGCGTGTCAGCTGTTAGCCTTTCCATTGTATCCGCGCTTAGATCTACTTTTAGAATAAGCGCTTAACAAATCTCCTTTATTATTATTATTATTATACACACCAAACTGTGTTCCCCAATCTCCCAAGAAATTCAGTCGCTGTACGTTATGTCCCACATGTTCATAGAGGTTGGCAACGAAATTCCCGATGATCGTTGATCGCAGGTGGCCGGCATGGAATGGTTTGGCAATATTGGGGGAGCTAGTTTGGAGAGATGGGAAAAACAACATGGTATGACAAAAATATGAAAACATTCTAAAAATACAATTGTATTGCAATTAACATTAGTAGAATAACAATTACACGAACAGTATTCTGCCAATCTATTTTACTGCAGAAAAATCTTCACATCCAAAGTGGATGATTCCATCTAAAAACCCTGTTATGATTACCTGGTAGCACCACAATATGTCCGGTAGTCTGTGAATTGGAGAATATCACACATACTGTGGTGATAAATTTTAGCATGTTTCTTTTTTTTTTTTTAACCCTTTGGCTGTTGACCGCAGGAATCATTGCAACAAAAGCTGCTATTGACAGCCAAAGAGTTAAAACTTACGCTTTAAGCAGAGGTCCAAAATCACTGTGTAATTTTAGACTTTACGTTAGTCCTGACATATTACAGCAGGAGAAGGATCAACCATCATAGAACAAGGGTAGTGCCAGATTAGTTTGGTGCCTGATGGCACCAAGCTAATCTGGCACTACCCTTGATATATCATGGTCGATCCATCCCATGCAACTGGTATATAGTAGTTAGGAGACAATTCCAAAATTTGGGAAACGTGGCCTTGGGGTTACATGGGTTATGGCTTATAAAAGAAACATGCCAAAATTCCTCTGTGTAACGATGAACAAGACAGAAAACTGAAGATTTAACCCCCTTGTTCACGCAGCCACTAGCACTGTACACAGGCCACTAGCTGCATGCACAAGGGGGTTAAAAAACATGAAGGAAAAGCAACATGACAAAAGCAAAAACAAAATATGCAGGATATTTCTTCACCTGTATTCTACAATAACAGACATGGATGCTCCTTCACGCCCAACATCCGTGGAGAACCTTGACCCAAAGATCGTGCCCTCTTTCTGTATCGTCTGAAGAACTTGCTAAAAAAAAAAAAGAGAACATGCAAAATACAAACTACAGGAAAAGCCTTATAAGAGACAAATCTCAGAGATGAACATGGAAACTCTGTAGGAGTGTGTATTTTGTTGAACACCACACATGGTTCACTTCCAATGTGGACTTGGACACCAGAAACTAACCCTTTGGCTGCCGGTAGTGGTTTTTGTCACGATGATTCTAGCAGGACAATCAAAGGGTTCATTTGCTGACATACACGAAGATTGTATCATGGAATAATTTAACTCCTTTGCACATCTGAAGCCACTACACACTGACAGACAGTTGAATGAAAACACAGACATGAATGGGACTAAAAATAGGGTTAAAGAAAACAGGACTAACCAGAGACATAAATCCTCCTGAGCCCCTGCATCTGTGGGGCCTCATGAGGGTTTATGTCTCTTACATCTGGATGGCCTTCGCCTTGCCCCAGCAGTGAAGGCGTTAAGGACAGTGCCAGATTTAGCTTAATGCCTGGGAAGGCATCAAGCTAATTTGGTGCTGCCCTCACAGGGATAAGGTTTGGATCAGTGTACATGGGCCACATGACCTGCTCACAATCAATGACATGAAAAATGAATGGGTCAGTTTAATTGCTTCTCCAAAATAACAAAAACATTCTTATTAAAAAAACATTTAATACATTTACTGTGATTTATTATAAGACAAAATGTCCAAAATAAAGTGAAGATTTGTCTATGTATTTCTGTTTAATTAAAATGTCCATTTTACAAAACAAGCTCACCCAGGGCTCCCATTTTAGTGCGTCTCTGACGCACTGAAATACAAAATCACATACTGAAAATGTTACAAAGGGGTAGGCAGAAGCACCATATGCTTGAGCCACCGTGTGTACCGTAATGGTGTCAGTGGTTCTGTTTTAGTGATGAGCTGGGTCGCTTAGCCACGGCTGTGCGAGTATAATTGGATGGGCAACCAGTTAGTTTACAAGTGGTATTGGTATATTATCACTGCAATGCATGATGAACGCGTTATTTGCAATGTCAGCCATTCATACTATTATGGGATACGGCATCGTTTTGCGTTGACTTTCAATTTCGAGCCACGTCAAGTTGTGAAAAATGGTGCTCAGCATTGCACACCAAAAGACATGTTCATTTTAGCCTAAGTTCCAGATCCGCTGTAACACAAAGTTTCATTACACAGGTCTAGACTTGGATTTCGTCACTCGTTTCTCTGTGTATTTCCAGCAAGTCTTCACTTTGTTAAGTCGGCCATGATTGTACTGCTTGCATCAGTGGACCAAACCAAACCTGCCCTCACTTTGGTTGGGGGTTCTGTGACTTTACTTTCTTGTTGGTATTTATTTCCATTGATATTTATTGCATTTTTGTTGTGTCTTTGTTTTCCAATGTGTATGTTATTTCGCGTTCTGTTGCTTGTTAGATGTTAGATGGCTTAGTGTTGTTCGCTGGATATCAGTTATTTAGACACTATTTTGCGTTTCATTGCGTTTTGTTTGGCCTGTTCTTCATGGTAGATTATTATGGTATTTGCTGTTCACTGTGGTTTTTTTTGTTGATTCTTGATGGTAGATTATTCTGGCATTGTTTTGCCATTGATTGTGTTGTTGGGAGAGGGAGGGATGTGTAGTTTTCTTTTTCTCCTATGGCTTAGATTGGTTCGTTCTGTGAAAGGACCGTGTGTCTTTGAAGACCTCCTGTAAACACATTATGACATCTCTAGTAAATTGCCACGTTTCATTGCACTTGCTGCAATGATATATTATTCTAGCATTGTTTTGTCATTCATTGAGTTTGCTGGGAGGGGGTTTAGATGCATAGTTTTCTTTCCCCTGCAGTTTAGTTTGGTTTGGTTTGTCATGTTAAATGACCACGTCTTTTGTGAGATATTCCGTAAACACATTTAAAAAAGAGATAAAGCAAAATGAGTTAATTTTTTTTATTAAAAAAACAAACAAACATACAAATGATGCAGTTTTCTTATCAAATAATTTACCCTTTGCTATGCCTGTGTACCCTCTAAGATTTACACCTGGGGGTCTACAGACCCTTCAAGCTGTTGTCCGCTGTGAGATGGCCTTAGTTGCCTGCTCGGTGTTAAACCCAAATAACTAACTAACTAACCTTCACGCTGTTGTGAAATTGTCACCACACACTGGGCTACAAAACTATCCATCAAATGACCAAAGTCATGATGTCATGAACTGTGTGATGGGAAGTAGCAACCAGAAAACACACACACTTGGCCTGGCCAACACATGGACACTTGATAGCTCATTTCAAACCTAATCCCTGCCCTTGTACTGCCAAAAGTCTATCTATCTTCCACTGAAGTGTCAAAGACAGATGTGTTGATATTTCACCTTTTGAAATGCATCACCCTTGATGTTGATAAACAAGCTGTTGTTCTCTTGGACCACATTCAATATCACACCATCAGATATATCCTGAAAAAAAGGCAAGAGCATAATCGCATTTTTTCACGTGATATATGACTCACAAAGCTATAAAGCCAAGGCTGATACCAGCAAGCTATGAATTGCATCTGTCGACACCAAAACACTTGGCTGAGGAATACTTTTCCCTTTGAAATCAGACACAGAAACACACCTCTGCTTTCTAACAGGCCCTGAAAACCTACTTTGTCCAAGTGACCTTCATGGCAACACAGCAGTTGATGATGTAGTTCTTATTTTTCCCCATGTCCTTTTACTTACATTGTATGCTGTGTTATTAACTTGCTCTTTGGCTTGTTTTGTTTGTTTGTTTTTTTTTACTTTTCTGATGTGATGCATGCTGACTTTGAAAGTATGTATGTTCTTAACTCATTCGAGACGTGCCGCCTCCGGATACGCGGTTTAAGCCACATATCCGGAGGCGGCACGTCTCGAATGAGTTAATCTTAAGTATTTTGTGAACCTTGTCCTTATTCATGTTTAATGTATCTTTTCAAATTGTAAAGTATGTAGACCTATAATGAATAAGCATTATATAAATATTTATTATGAATATGAATCCCATTTCCTAATATCCCGTACAACAAGAACAAAAAGGGTAAGTCAACTTTTAACCCTCTAGTTGTCAGCAGCACTCATGGTGATTCCTGCTGGAATCATCACACCAAAAAGCACTACTGACAGCCAACGGGTTAATAGGTCTACCAGTAATCTGCTGTTGAAGACATTGCCCTAAAGATTTTTAGATCGCACATCCTCTACAGCTTTTGTCATTGTAAACAGTGTCCCCAACTTAGAAAAACACCAATTTAATATCTCAACAAATACAGCTTAGGTGATAGTGAAAAACAATGCAGACAGTAGGTTATTTTTGTTGTTGTTTGTTCAGGATTTTTTTTTACCACTGAATTTGTGAACCCAAAACCATTTCAAGCTTGCATGTATTTCCCCTATCCCTAGGTACATACCTTAGCACTTTTAAAACTGTCTATGATCTCCCGATCACACGAAACACCAGTGACTTTGGAAACAGCTTCCACATCCAACCGGTACTGTGGGTCAGTCAACCTAGAAACAGAGAGAGAGAGAAAAAAGGGAAAGATTGTATCGTGTAGATAAATTCTATTGGAATTTGGATGGTCTCAAACAAACAAAAATAATAATAAACATGATTTTTTTTTCTCACTATACATAAACCATCAATGTTTAAAGACATTCTTTAATCTTATGCTTGGCACAGGGTTTAAATAAAAAAACAACAATAAAACCAACAAGATCCTAAAACCTCATGATGGGTTAATTACTATTTTACAATGAAGTACCAACCTTGCTTTGCTCCTGATGAAGACATCCTGAGTCTGAACCAGCACGGCAACATTCCTCTCCAATCGTTCAATTTCCACGGCATCAAGCTTTCCATGCTTTGACAATGACCGCAAGATCTGTAATTTTATGAAATAATGTCAACAATATCAGTATACTATGAGGTGAGCCCTGAGGCCCTAATTCCTATATTTAATAAATGTCCTCTGCAGTCTGCAGTATCCGTAATTACAGTAATTGAGACAAAATCGACAATGATAGTTCAATGGTAGTGCCAGCATAGCTAGAGTATACTTTACACTGTATTAAAAACATTTGTGAAAAATGTCGTCCATGGTAACCTGGCCAGGGCCTCAGTTATATAGGGGGCTCCAGAACCGAGGCCCTGAATCCAAGCGCAAAGAATCCTTGACACATTAACTTACCAGATGATTTTACGGTGACGCATAAGATATTTTGGATCCTTACGCTTTCAAAATGCCTAAGTTCCCTTTGATTATGGCACACAATAGAATTGGGGCGGATCCATTGCTTAGTAAAGAAGTACCCAACGGAGAAAGAAACACGCTTAGAAAAGACGGGTACAACACAATTTATTAATATTTCGGGTAAATACCCTTTGTCAAAATAGACAAACAAACAAACATAGAGATTAGCCGCTACTTATCTTCTGCCATTGAAGATAAGTAGCGGCTAATCTCTATGTTTGTTTGTTTGTCTATTTTGACAAAGGGTATTTACCCGAAATATTAATAAATTGTGTTGTACCCGTCTTTTCTAAGCGTGTTTCTTTCTCCGTTGGGTACTTCTTTGCATATTACACGCTTGGCAGTCACCTTTTTGGTCTGGATTCATTGCTTAGTAAGTTGTTTTCAGTGTTAGACCGGGTAAAAATCTCAATTTTTAAAAAAATATAATGCTTTTATCTCTGCCGCAGATTTGTCTCGGTAAAACAAAAGTATTAGCTGGTGGTACAGAATTACTTATTATTTTTATTTGTTTTCTTCCTGTAAAGAGCCTTCTCAAGGAGTATATATATATATATATAGATATATATATATATATATATATATATATATATATATATATAAATATATATATATATATATATATATATATATATATATATATATATATATATATATATATATATATATATACTGCAAGAATGAGGTGACAAAAAACTATGAACAATGCTGTCCAGTAATGTGAATGTTTTCTTGTTACCAAAAATACCATCATCATGCTAATGATGTGGAATCTCTTTGTGCCAAATTCTTCAGTTTCTTGTGGAAACAAATGTCGGGAGGTCTGAAAATCTTTCACATCGCAGCAGCTGACAGTGGCTTGTGTATTGACTATAACCTTCTACATGCGTTCATGGTGGTATAAGAGCTCCAGGTACTGAGGTAGGTTGCCTCCTTTCTTTTTTTAACATTTCTGCCATTTAGCATCGCGCCACGACTCATAAGCATTTTTAACATTGCAGGGACTCCAAGTTCTGTTACTCAAGGTATGCGCTTGGTCTACGAGCTAGGCTCATGGGCACTGCAGCCATAAGATACATGTATGCAAAGCTCGAGTAATTAGACATTGACCTCCGCTGATGGTTGAGCCAATCAAACAACGCGAGTGGGGAAAATTTTAAAACAACTACAATAACTGTGTAATAAGCAACTAAAAATGTGCTGGACTGCAAACAAAAACAATCAAACCAAATTCCAACGCTGTGAAGAAAAATACACGACGCAACATAAACTGACTCTGCAATCATTGAATAAGTTGTCGTGAGTTGACCTTTTCAATGCGAATCGTGAAATAAAGAATGCAACCGACAAGAAACAAGTAATCAGCGCTTGTAATAAAATTAAACCAATGCAGTTAATACCCGGTTTGCGATGATACGACGGAAGTAGCCACTCATATTAAGGGAAGACCTTTTTTGTTGGGTCCCAACTAACGCAGCGTCCCAACATCGGAATCGGTGACATAGTACACATGAAATTCCCGCGTCAGATTGCGTAGTACACATACTATTGTGCACTTTGAGTATAAGACTTTTGTGACATTTTGAAGACGTGAACTCTTGGGTTCCAACATTAGATACAACGAATGTATGGAGCGGAAGTAATTGTCGTATATGTATATATTATTATGTAATATAACTTAATATTATGCATAGATACAGATATGCATAACTGTGCAAAAAGTTACTATTGTTTGCATTTTACTAAGCAGCCAGTGCTCATTAAAACGTCCGAGTTTCGCACATGAACTTAGCATGACAATTCGTACACTGACACGGTGTGTAAACATGGGACCCTGCCACATGTGTCAGGCTGGTCTACGAGTATCATTCTAGCATGAGGCGCAGGAGGAAAGACTTAAACTGCGGCGTGTGCATAGTCAGTGGTTACGCATTGTGATTTCGCGATCGCTGTTTTGAGGCGAAAAGTGCCCAGACACGCATGCAGGGTACTTCAGTGTCATTATTGTGTGTGATAACCTTGAAATACATGTCGCCGTAAGCCCATGGTACATTGATTACAATAGAATTATGAGGTAGGAGGAGTTGTAACACGACATGTACCATGACTAATGAAACGGAGTGACATTAATGTTTTCTTTTGTTACAGTTTTGGGGGTGTTTGTGCATCAACAATGCACCATGCATGAAGCACTGTGCCAGCCAGTGACAAGTGGAGCAAGTCTGTTGTGGTCACAGAACCAGTGTCGGTAAAACATCTGAATATTCCTTTTTTACCTCACTGTCAGCGAGTTTTTGTTTTATAGAGTTGCACAAGTATACCTGAAAAGAAAATGTGTGACACTGTGCGGATACAGTTAATCTACCAGTACAGGTTCTGTGTACCTGCTCAGCTTTCGGGTCCCAACTAACGCCACAACCCAGTATCAGAATAAGTGACATATTACACATTAAATCCCCGCGTCGGGTGATGTAGTGCTCATACTATTGTGTACTTTGATTATAAGACTTTTGTGACATTTTGAAGATGTGAAACAGAGCATCTCTTGGGTCCTAACCTTGGCAGATACAACAAAATGTATGGAGCAGAAGTAATTGTCATATATATTATACATATGCATAACTGTGCAGAAAGGCACTATTGTTTGCATTTTACTACGCAGCCAATGCTCATTAAAAGTCTTTGAGTTTCGCACATGAACTTAACCTGACATTTCCTACGGGCCGAGAGAAAACATGGGACTGGTCAGGCTGGTCTATTATCATTCAAGCATGAGGTGCAGGAGGAAAGACTGAAACTGCAGCATGTGCATAGTCATTGGTTACGCATTGTGATATCACGACCCCAGTTTTGAGGTGAAAAAATGACCAGGCACACACATGCAGGATACTTCAGTATCATTGTGCGTGACCAACCTTGAATACATTTTGTCATAAGCTGGTACATTGATTACAATATAATTATGAGGTAGGAGGAGTTGTAACATGACTTGTATCATGACTAAAGTAACTGAATGACGTTAATGAGAGTGTGTTTTGTTTTGTTTTTACAGTTTTGGTGGTGTTTTATGCATCAGCAGTGCACCATGAAGCACTTACTGTGCCAGCCACTGACAAGTTCAGCAAGCCTGTTGTGGTCACAGCACCAGTGTTGGTAAAACATCTGAATTTTTCCTTTCTACCTCACTGTCACTTTCAGCAAGTTTTTGTTTTTATAGAGTTGCACCAGTTTACCTCCAAAAAAATGGTGTGACACAGTAAGCCTGTACAGATGCTGTATACCTGCACAGCTGTCGGGTCCCAACTAACACCACAACCCAATATCGGAATCAGTGACATAGTACACAATAAATCCATGCGTCAGGTGATGTAGTGCTCATTCTCTTGTGCACTTTGAGTATAAGACATTTGTGACATTTTGAAGACGCGAACTGTAGCAACTCTTGGGTGCCAACCTTGGATACAACGAAATGTATGGAGCAGAAGTAATTGTCATATATGTATGTATTATATGTTATATACCTTACTATTATGTATAGATACACATATTATAACTGTACAGAAAATCACTATTGTTGGCATTTAAATACGCAGCCAGTTCTAATTAAAATGTCTTTGTGAGTTCCGCACATGAACTTAGCCTGACATTTCGTATGCATGGTGTGTAAATATGGGATTCTGTCAGCTGGTCTATTATGCTAGCATGAGGCGCAGGAGGAAAGAAACTGAACTTAGCCTGACATTTCGTATGCATGGTGTGTAAATATGGGACTCTGTCAGCTGGTCTATTATGCTAGCATGAGGTGCAGAAGGAAAGACTTAAACTGCGGCATGTGCATACCCAGTGGTTACACGTGATCGCTGTTTTGAGGCGAAAAAATGCCCAGACACATGCATGCAGGGTACTTCAGTATCACCATTGTGCGTGACCAACTTTGAATACATGTTGTCTCAAGTTCATGGTACATTGATTACAATAGAATTATTAGGTAAAACGAGTTGTAACGTGACTTGTACCATGACTAAAGTAAAAGAGTGACGTTAATGTTTTGTTTTGTTACAGTTTTGGGGGTGTTTTATGCATCAACAGTGCACCATGAAGCACTTACTGTGTCAGCCAGTGACAAGTGGAGCAAGTCTGTTGTGGTCACAGCACCAGTGTTGGTAAAACATCAGAATTTTTTTGTTTACCTCACTGTCAGCAAGTTTTTATTTTGTAGAGCTGCACCACTATACCTGAAAAGAAATGTTGACACTGTAAACCTGTATAGGTGATGTGTACCGGCACAGCTGGGCTATTAAGTATGTATACATGTGTATGGGCCTCTGTCGGTGAACTGACCATAGGTAATGCATCTTAGTTGCTGTTCGGATGCAAGCCTGGGCGTTGTGATATGGAGGATAGGCTGTTGCCCATCCAGCATGTCGTCCCTCTCCACAATACTGATGGATCCAAAGGAACAGCAGATCCATTACAGTTTGGGACCGGCACCATCGCAGGAGGTGCCAGAACGAAGTTGAAAGCGTTGACGGACTGCCTTAGGGGCTCTGACTCTGGATGTTTGCACGAGGTTTACTCCTGAAGCCTTATGGCAGGGCTATTAGGTATATTATTGATATTAGCAGTGAACCAAAATGTTAAGAACAAAAGAAGCATACAAATCAAATTGTCTTGATTCATCCGTGACGTCGCATGAGCCCAAAGAATGAAGGTTGCAGGTTAACAAAACACCATATCATATGATCTCCGTAATAATATGATGGTCTTCACATTACAAAAGATCTCCAAACTGATATGATGACCTTAACCTTTCAGAAGACCCCACCCGGGTCTGCCCTGGGGGACTTGGGTGGGGTTAGGTACTTTTTAGTTCCCAGGGTCACCCTGGTCAGCCCCACAGGGTGAGTTTTTCTCTCTATTCTGGGGCATGTGTTTCTGTCTACCCGAGGTCCATTCACCTGTATTTGTCTTTTTAAAACTCTCCCTACTGTCTGCACTGCCTGTAGCTCTTGATATTGGATGTGTGTTGCTAAATGGTCTTAGCTTTATTTAGGCCCCATGTGTTAGGTTTATTTAATGTATTTGACCGGCTGGCGACATACATTCAATGTTCTGTTTAGTTGGTTTTTTTTCACAAGCAGTGCAGGCACGTCCTGAGAAAGCCTTGTTGCTGTCGGGACGTTAAGCAATGTACAATCAATCAATCAATTAACCTTTCAGAAGCACACTGATAACTAGAGCCTGTTTTTCTATTGATGTCGTCTGCTTTGCATTCCACTGACACCATGAAGTGATTCACTTTTGTTTCACAAACCGATGATGCGTATGCACTGCACCCCTTATACAGCTTACAGGTGCATTGGCACATCTGCAAGGCTTTTTAAATAATAGAAGACATTTCAACATCAGAATCAGGTCAACGACAAAAATTAGAGACCCTTGACAGCGAAGGCAGCTTTCGTTTATAAAAGGGATTTTGTGGGTTATGATTCATCCCATCTTGTTGTAATGTAGACAATTGTCAACCGTTCGACTTGAAACTTTATTGTACAGTCAGTTGTTTTTGTGTGTATTCCAGATCTCGGTACCATCTTCATCTGGTGTACCTGTTTTTTCAGTACATCAGCTGGCTGGCTGGACGACTTGCCATTCAAGGTTGTGCTGAACAACGAGCAGACATGTTCCATGTAACACGACTTGCTGCAGTGGATAAGACAGCTGCGTCAGTGGGGAGGACAGCAGAAGGTGTTAATGGTGCTAGGGCGATGTGCGTACAAATTTCTTCTACAAGAAAGTGGCTGTATGCCAATGTTCTGTGAAGTGTGAGTTTATTGTGAAAAAAGGCAGAGACTCGGTGATCTCTAAAAGACTTGATGAGCAGCATTGTTTGTGCTCTTGGTATATATATGTTTCATATAAACAAACTGTTGGTCAAGCTGAAATGAAATGGTAGGTGTCACAACAACAAACAAGATGAGGATTTTATTCCAAAGTCTACCATACTGTTTTGAGCTCACATGTGTTTTCCAGTCTCACCTAATTAGGGAGCCGAGTGTTACCGAAGCTGCTAGGTATTACCACACTGTCAGAATAAAAAGCATTCGAAGCGTGCCTACTGTGTCCAGGGATGACTGGTTGGATTGAAATGTGTTTGCCAAAATGATTAAAATACAATTTAACAAGTTGAAGATGTACAATCCTGGCTAGTGAACTCATTCTTTGTCTTATTTAATTTAGCTATATGCAAAATATCTTATAAGAATATGAAAAATTACAGACTATTTTGAAACATAAACTTGGTACAGAGATACCTGATGGTAAGACCTTCTATTCATACTGATTTGGTTGACCCACCGGAAAGCTCAATGGTCACATGTGATCTAGAAATAGGTGAAACATTGTGAAAAAAAAAAAGTTTTTTCTCAAATACTATTTTCAAACCCAAACTTTGTGCAAAGATACCTGATGATAAGACCTTTATAGGTTACAAGAGGTTGGCAAATGTGTGTGAAATGCCAGTTTCTGATAGATTTTTATTTTTATCAACATTTTTGCAAACTTTTGAATTAAATTTGTTACAAAGGTAGCTGATGATAGGACCTTCCTATGCATACTAATTTAGTGGAATCATCACAAGATTAAAGGTCACTGGAAGGAAGGGGGTGTGGGGGGGGGGGGGGGGGTGTGACAGGTGTGTGAAATAGCTTTTATTTTGAGAAATCATGGATTTTGCTGTTGCAGAAGCCAACTCTTTACTTACTGTCACAAAGGTCACACATATAAATCTGTCATACACATGAGCTATAAGAGCTTTGCCTTCGTTGTTATCCTTTTACTACACTGTTGCTGTTTGGCCCTTGCCCATCTATGTTAATGCGTACTAGCTATTGAACGCGTTTTGGACACCCCATTTTCAGTCTGCCTTATTTTCAACCTTTTTATTTTAACAGCGTGCTAGCTTTGATAACACTCACTTGGCTAACTGATTAGGTGATATTGGAAAATGCGTGTGAGCTGAAAATAATGTTAGACTTTGGGATGAAATCCTCGTCTTCTTACCATTTTGGAAGTTTAAAGTATGATCAGAAAAAGTATTATAAGTTGACTACGCGACATGTTTGACATATCTAAGGTAGCAGGTGTCCTTTTGATGCCAGAAAATGTGATTATTCTGTTTTATAGCAATCAGAAAAAAAATAGAAAACCATCCTCTAGGCTGTGTCTACCACATATCTTGTTTGAAATCATTGTGGGTTCTTGCCCAAATTTCTGTACTTTCGCATGATGCCGGTACTACAAATTGCATCACACCCTAATACTTTAAAGTTGAAAGCAGCGCACTTCCCAGCTGCACTGTGTGTCATTTCCATAAAGAATGTTAGGAGACTTATTTCATCACTTTAGCTTCTGCTCTTGTTGGTGAATTGCTGCAAATTGAGATCATCAGTTGATGGAGCTAGAGTTTTTATTAAATCACACATTGTTAGTCCACCCTCAAATATGCCATGCAAGTGGTATAATTTTTTTTTTCTATCAGTGCTTTTACAGTTTTTAATCATGTTTGGTACAAATTAAGGTAGCTGATGAAAAGGCCTTTCTGTGCATACCCCCTGGCATTGGTCAAGGGTCGTGGGATGTTGACAAGTGTGCCAATGCTAACATTTAGAGAGAGCATGGATTTTGAAGGTATAAAAGCAAACCTTTTACCTATGTTTGGACACTTGATCAACTGCTGATTTCATTGACCTGTCGGAAATGTCAAAGTCACAACTTACTTACTTACGCCTGTCACCCCTACCCGGGTATAGGCCGTCGACGAGAGACCTCCAGCAACTCCTGTCCTGTGCTTCTCCTTCGATTCTACTCCAGGTGGTTCCCAGTCTCTTGATGTCTGCTTGGAGGTCTCGACGCCAGGAGTTTCTCGGCCTACCTCTTTTCCTCTTTCCCTGGGGGTTCCATGACAATGCCTGCCTAGTGATACTGGAAGCTGGCTTTCTCAGACTGTGACCGATCCATCCCCATCTTCTTCGCCCAATTTCATTCTCTGCTGTTATCTGCTCTGTTCTCTCCCAGAGTCTGACGTTGCTGATCTTCTCTGGCCAGTGGATTTTCAAAATTCTTCTAAGGCAACTGTTCATGAAGGTCTGTACTCTGTTGACTGTGGTTTTTGTCAATCTCCATGTCTCTGCTCCATATAGGAGAACTGCTTTTACATTGGAGTTGAAAATCCGGACTTTGGTGTGTTGTGATAGCTCTCTGGAACTCCATACTTTTTTCAACTGGAGAAAGGCTGCTCTGGCTTTACCGATTCGTGCTCTGACATCTGCATCAGTGCCGCCTTTTTTGTCTATGATGCTCCCGAGATAGGTGAAGGACTCCACCTCCTCCAACGGGGTGCCAGCAAGCAAGACTGGTTCTTCCCTGGTTGCGTTCAGCCTCATTGTCTTTGTTTTCTGTTTGTGAATGGTGAGGCCCACTTGGGACGAGATGTCAGCAAGCCTCGTGGTCTTGTCCTGCATTTGTTGATGAGTGTGGGACAGTAATGCCAAGTCGTCTGCAAAATCGAGGTCGTCAAGCTGTGTCCACAGTGTCCACTGTATTCCACTTCGTCTGTGCTCTGTGGTCATCTTCATGACCCAGTCTATGGCCAGTAGGAAGAGGAACGGAGACAGCAGACACCCCTGCCTGACACCAGTTCTGACCTGGAGCTCTCTGGTGAACTGCCCTTCGTGGATCACGCGACATGTCATGCCATCATCAGAGCATGGAATTTTCCTCTTTTTGGCGGATTTCCGCTTAAATGAAGCTGCCATTCCGCCGAAAATAAAAATTTCCGCCGAAAACAAAATCGTAAAGTCACTATTCCAATACCGTGTTTCGCGATCTTTATGTGGCGGATATCCCCAAATCGCGTATTCAAAATTGAGCGAGGCGTTAGCTTTAGCTCGCACAGGTCGCTTCCGGTCTTCAGTGGAGTCGTAGTCTGGTCAAAATATGGCGAAGAGAAAATACTTAAACGCGGAGACAGAATAGACGTCAGACGATTCTGGAGCCAAAATATTTGGAGATGGACTTGGCTCGAGAAAAGCGTAAACGACGAGCTCCGCGCTCAGTGCATTCGCAAGTTAGCGGCCTGTGGGCAGGCGTATTGCCGCGAACTGCGCAGAGTTGATATTAACTACGTGGCCGCGTAGCACTTGATGCTCACGTGTCTACAGCGAAACACAAGAAAGCTAAAAGCAGTGCCATTGGAAATATTACTCTTGATGGTGAATAAATTTATTACAATGTATTTTTTCCCAGTAAAGTTTGATGAAATTATGTTGAAAAATCTATATAACCTTTCTCCAGCTCAGTGACCATGTTATAGTATTAAATAAGAGATAAAAGGAATCCATACTTACAGCTGATTAAGCAGAGATTATTAAAGAAAGTATATATTATACAATTAAACTCAAATTTAAAAAAAAAATGGAAAGACATTCAGATGTATTTTGAATAAGCATTTGGATATAAATATTCTGTTGAATACTTTAAGTTTTAGTATAACTTTTAAACCTTTGACACAAAAAAAAAGAAGTGCACCCCAAAAATAAGAAAAAAAAGCAAGATTTTTAGGTGGTTAAACTGCTCAGTTTCTCTCTAAAATGCACCAGATTGCACAAATTTTAATGTAAATTTTCAAAATTTTTCCGGGGGGGCATGCCCCCGGACCCCCCTAGTGAAAAGGGGTTTTCCTCTTTTTTTAGTACGAGTAATTCCATGCTCTGCATCATAGCTGCTCTTGATCGGGCGGACGAGCTTTGTGGGTACACCGCAGTGTCGTAGGAGTTTCCACAGAGTCTCTCGGTCCACGCTGTCAAATGCTTTCTCATAATCCACAAAGTTGACGTACAGCGGGGAGCTCCACTCCAGAGACTGTTCCACGATGATGCGGAGAGTGGCTATCTGGTCTGTACATGATCGGTTCTTCCTGAATCCTGCTTGCTGGTCTCTCAGCTGGGGGTCAACGGAGCTCTTCATTCTTTCTAGGATGATCCTGTTGAAGACCTTTCCTGGTATTGACAGCAAGGTGATTCCTCTGTAGTTGGAACACTTGCTGAGGTCGCCTTTCTTGGGAAGCTTGATTAGGTACCCCTCCTTCCAGTCAGCCGGCATCACCTCCTCATCCCAGATCTTTCCAAACAGTGGGTACAGCATCTCAACTGTTGTCTCTAGGTCTGCTTTCAGAGACTCCGCTGGGATGCCATCTGGCCCTGCTGCTTTGCCATTCTTCAAAAATGCCACTGCTTTTCTGATCTCTTCCCGGCTGGGTCTGTCACAGCTGATGGGTAGGTCGGTCTCTGCCGGCTGGATGTCAGGGGGGTCGGGTGGGCTAGGTCTGTTCAGTAACTCTTCAAAATACTCGGCCCATCTGTCGAGTTGGTCTGCTCTGTCTGCAATAGGCTTGCCTTCTTTGTCTTTTACTGGTCTTTCTGTATGGCCATACTTAC
Source organism: Semisulcospira habei (assembly GCA_036245525.1). Lineage (NCBI taxonomy): Eukaryota > Metazoa > Mollusca > Gastropoda > Semisulcospiridae > Semisulcospira > Semisulcospira habei. The sequence goes on along the minus strand of BTPG01000002.1, from coordinate 100,100,750 downwards.
CCGACAATCTTCTGGTAATGTCGTAGAGCTGTTTCATGTTGCCGCTGCCTGCTGCCTTTTCTGCCTCTGCTGCCAGGCTTTCTGTGTAGGCCCTCTTGTCTGCCCTGATACTCCTCTTCACCTCGCGGTTGGCTTCCGAGTATTCCCCCTGTGCCCTTACTTTGGCTGCTCTCGTGCGACTGTTGTTGACCGCTGCTTTTTTCTGCTTCCTCGCTTCTATCTTCTTCAAGGTCTATGCCGACAGCCAGTCCTTGTGGTGGTGTTTCCTGAACCCTACAGTGTCTTTGCAGGTTGAGTTCAGCGCCTCTCTAACTGCCTTCCACTGCTGCTCTGTGGTGACCGCCTCCTCTTCATTTACTAGCTCCTGTAGCGCTTGAAACCGGTTGGACAGCACCAGTTTGAACTCTTCTCGAACTCCAGTTTATTTCATCAAAAACATTACCGATGACATGACCTTATGGGAGTGTCTACTACTTACTCAATTCTAGCCTAAGTACTCGTTGTGTTAACACACAACCCGGGAGGCACTCGGGGAACCCCGAGGGGGCCAAGAGTTGTCTCCCGATACTCCCCATCCGGAACAGAGTACCCATAATTCCTCAGTCAGTCTACTTAGGCTTACGCTGTTCAGACGTGTTGCTCTAGCCTACGGATTTTGGGGATTTCGACCGGTTCTCCGGTCTTCGACGGACTTAGTTCTTCTCTTGACTTGTTCTTCGTCGGGCCCCCCTGTACCGGGTGGCTCTGGTATCCCTTCTTCGTTGGCAGCTGCCCGCTTGGCTCCCTGAAGTGCCTGGGCTACGCTGTGAACTTCGCTGGGACTTCGCCGCGCGTGCCTTGGTTTGGATTCTCCCCCCCCCCCCCCCCTTCCCCGGTCCCGCTCCGGGAAAAGGTAAGGTGACTGGGTTGGCCCTCGGCTGGTTCCCGGGCTGGGCACTGGTTGAGCAGGCGCGAACGCGGTCTTCATTTGCGTTGTTGCTTGCGCCAAGATTCTTGACTTTTTCTTGGCGGGTCTCGCGCCCGTTCCCCCTCTCCTTCCGTGTTGGTGTGACGCCTGCGCCACATGACCTGGACGGCGCTGGGCTCACCTTGGAGCTTCTATCGGCGAGAGCGCCCGACGCCTGTGACTGGTTACAGACCTGCTGAGATACCGGCGGATATTCCCGGTATTCCGACTGCTCGAGTTCCGACGAGTGGACTGTGAGATCACCATGCCGGACGCGTCAGTATAGTGTGCAGGAGGAAGTGCGCTTGGAAAAAGCCTTCTGACAGACAACCGGCCTCCCTACAGAGTACACTGGTGCCAACTTGGGGTTTCCGGCGCGAACGCCTGACACCGGTGACTGTTCCAGACCTGAGGAAGTACCAGCTGTTCCGGTTCTCCAGCCTCTCAAGTTCCGACGGCCCTAGCATCGGGGGATCGACACGTCGGACACGGCTTGGTAGTGTGCGGAGTCGGGAGCTCGAGGCGTTGATTCCCAGGAGGGAACACGCTTGGACCAAGCCTTATGCCAGGCAGAGAACCCTTCTCGCTACAGAGTTCGGTTCGGAGAGACGTGCTTCGTGCCGTCCATGGTCAACCGATCCCCACTCGTCTCCTAGGAAGGCCTTGGATCCTCCTCGGCCGCAGCGAACCCGCCTCGACATAGAGTCCGGCTCGCGGAGACAATCTCACACGCACACCACGTCTCGACTTGTTCGGGATCTGCTCTTCGATCGAACTCGGGCCGGCTGCTAGTGGTTGCAGGGTACTGTTGGTGGCCAGCCAGCAGGGCGGAGGTGCCTGTCTCCGTTCCTTACCGCCCGAGTCCTTGACGATCTTGTGGAGGGATGGCTACGCGGACCGCTTCAGTTACTGCGCGGAGAGGGGTTCTCGACGCGGGCGTTACAGGAGGGTACGCACCTGGACATAGCCTGCGGTCAGGCGGAGACCCACCTCGATACAGTGCCCGGTTCGCAGAGTCACGCTGTCCCGCCAGTTCCCGACTGTAGAAACGAGCGACGGTAGATTCTGCTCGCCAGCCCACAGCGGCCACGATGTCCTTGACAGCGCAGTTCCGGTCGTATGCGATGCTCGTGGCCATGGCGCGTACTTCATCTGCGCGGATCTTCAGTCTCTGCGCTACCCGTCGGGAGAGATCCATGTATGCAGTTCGTATTACCCAGCGCAGCCAAGGAGGAGATCGTCTGGGCTGGGATATCAGTCTTGCCCTGTCGTATGGGCAGGAAGAGGCGGCACGACTGGGAATCCACTTCCCTCAGGATCGGATCTCCGCTCTTGCTCTCCTGCGCGCGAGGAGGGACCACTCTGCACCTTGGATGCCCGTCCATCTACGAATTCCCTCGTTGGAGTCAACCTTCCGGCACTCTAGGTCTACACTCCGCTTCTCTCCGCTGCGGGCGTGCTTAGGAGTTGCCATTCTTCACGTCGCTCCAGGGATTCTCTCCTGCCTCGCTCGTCGATCCCTTTCGCGCCCGGCTGCCGTTCGTCCCTTTCCTCTCCCCCGCACTCAGCCCTTCCCCTTCTTCGTGCTCCGGCCTGGCTGCGGTCGCTCCTCTTCTGGACATCCGACCCCCTCCGGTGGTTCTCGGGGAGGATGCTGTCGTTACTTCACCTTGCTCGGACCTGTTTACCTCCTCCTGCGGTTACAGTACTCGGTTCGACCCAGTTGTGCACTAATACTCCTTGGAGATCTGACGACTCACTAGCTGGTGGCCTTACGCGTGAGTTCCATTGACTTGGTGGAAGTACTCTGACTTCGCACGGGTGGTAAACGGGTCTGCGAGCGCGTCGGCTTCTGTCTCCCCTGGTGCCCTCTCGGATGCAGCTCGGAGCTGGCAGCGGCTTCCGGACTTCGTGCCAGGCGCTTCGACTACCCTGCGCTTCTTCTCTCGGTTCACGGATCTTCTTCACCCCCATGGAGTTGCCGGCTGTTGGCTTCCCTCGGTCGGAACGGTGCTCGGGAGGTCACAGGAGTTGCCTCCCCTTCCAGCGGTGGATCCGCTCTTGCCTCTCCTTGGGACTAGACGACCCCTCTCGTACGTACCTCCCTTCGTGTCGTGAGATGGTAGAGCTCCTTACCCTATCCTTCGTTCTCCAGGTCGACGACTCCTGGCGCCGAGCGGGGCGGTGTGATGCTGACGGAACCTCTGTGCTGACGACTCGACCAAGGCAGTTTCTTGGGGGGTTCCTGGACTTCGCTACGGGGAGCAGAACGGTGGAGGCTTCTAGAACCTTCGCTTCGCTTACGCTGTAGGACCATGGCACAGCTCCGTCTCCCTGGTGTCTAACCAACTCGACTTCCCCTTGGGCACCCAGGAGGGCACCGGGCTTCGAACACGTGGTACTGCTGCGGCTGTGCTGGCGGTTGGACGGCCCAGCCACTACTCGGAAGTCGGATCTCCTCTCCTTTGGTCGTCTCTAAGCCCGGCTGCTTCTGCTACGCCTCCTACTACCGTGGTTCTTCTCCAACTCCAGCCTGGCCTTCGGACCTCGCGGTCCAGAGCGCGAACGGCTTGGAGCTGACGCAGACTAGTAGGTCACCTTCTCGTGGGACGGCTGCGCCAACCTGTTTCCCCGATGGATCCAGTTGCTACACGCAGTTTGCACCAGGATGCCTTCGGAGGACCGGCGCACTGGCGAGATGGCTTCGCGGACCTGTTCGACACTAGGTGGGTTCACTGGCATGCCCCGTCCTTGAGGATTCGCCCTGCCGTTGTGGATTCGCCCGCCTGGACGAGACATCGAGGCTCTGGCCTAGCCTGGGACGGTTGCTCCGCTCTTCCTGTTCGTCACCCCGTTACTGGGTTCCGGTCCTGTACCTCTTACACCTCTCCTCGCCGCGGACCCCCGCTACTGCTTCCCGCTTCTGCAAGGTGCTCCTGCAGCCGCGACGCTCGCTGTTTCGCTTTGATGGGGCCCCTACTCCTTCGCCTTCGTCGGTGGCGGCAGGCCTCAACGTTGGACACAGCAAGGTAGTGTGCGGAGTCGGGAGTTCGAGGCGCGGGTTCCCAGGAGGGACCGCGCTTGGACCAAGCCTTATGCCAGGCAGAGAACCCATCTCGCTACAGAGCTCGGTTCGGAGAGGCGTGCTTCGCGCCTCCATGGTCAACCGGTCCCCACTCGTCTCCTAGGAAGGCCTTGGATCCTCCTCGGCCGCTGCGAACCCGCCTCGCCACAGAGTCCGGCTCGCGGAGACATTCTCACATGCACACCACGTCACGACACGTTTCGGGATCCTCTCTTCGCTCGAAGTCGGACCGCCACCCTCACTCTCCCTCGCGAGCGTAACAAGGATCGAGCTTCTCCTCGTCACTAGGAATAACAGCCCTGAAGCTACAAGTCAGATGATCTTCCTGACGACGCTCAGTCATGCGATCCGATTCCAGGATCCCTCCCGCAGCGAGCTTAGAGGCTAATTAAGTCCTATCAGCTACGTACAGGGCCACGAACGTCACAGTCGTCAGGAACTGTGCTGTCTTCCACTTCGTGGCTACTGTAGGGCTTGCGGGCATGTTCTCTCGCTCACAGAGTTTCCCAGTCCAGCGGGGCTACTCGCTCTGGTGGGGGAACTGCTCCGGGGCTCCTCTTCCTCCTGGCGCTTCAGCGCCGTAGGTTACACCTCCCCAGGGTCGTCGGGAATTTGCGTTTGGGAGGACGGCCCTTGGGGCCCCAAGGTGTGCTAGTGCGCGGCACCCTCCTCCTATTCGTGATTCTCCCATAAGGTCATGTCATCGGTAATGTTTTTGATGAAATAAATGCATTTTTCTTTAAAAGGTATTTTTTCGAAAAATACTTACCGATGACATGACTCGGACGGCCCTCCCACCGGCCCCGCTTGCCGCTGGTAAGCTAAGTATCCTGACTGAGGAATTATGGGTACTCTGTTCCGGATGGGGAGTATCGGGAGACAACTCTTGGCCCCCTCGGGGTTCCCCGAGTGCCTCCCGGGTTGTGTGTTAACACAACGAGTACTTAGGCTAGAATTGAGTAAGTAGTAGACACTCCCATAAGGTCATGTCATCGGTAAGTATTTTTCGAAAAAATACCTTTTAAAGAAAAATGCATTTCTCTCAGGAGGCCTACATTATAGCGCTGTCTTCTTGTTGTCTCTGTGCGGCTTTTCTTTAGCTTGAGCTTCATTCTTAAGGTAAGCAGATGGTGGTCTGAGGCGACATCTGCTCCCCTCCTCACTCGAACATCTTGAAGGGATCTTCTGAATTTCTTGCTAATGCAGATATGGTCTATTTGGTTCTCTGTTGTATGGTCAGGTGAGACCCAAGTTGCTTTGTGTATTCTTCTGTGTGGGAAGATGCTGCCTCCAATGACAAGTCGGTTTAGAGCACAAAAGTCTACAAACCTCTCCCCGTTCTCACTCATCTCCGAGCCTAGTCCCTGTCTCCCCATCACCTCTTCGTATCCGGTGTTGTCCTCCCCTATTTTGGCATTAAAATCGCCCATGACAATGGTGATGTCTCGCTCCGCACATTTGTCCACGGCACTCTGGAGTCGGTCGTAGAACTCTTGTTTCTCTTCCTCGTCACTGTCATTGGTGGGCGCATAACACTGGATGACGTTCAGCTTGAGCTTTTTCTTGGTTCTAAAGGCTGCTGTTATAATTCTTGGCCCAAGAGGTTCCCAGCCCATCAGCGCTCTCTGTGCCACTGGTGACAGCATGAGTGCTACTCCTTCTGTATGGGGGGCATTCTCCTCTTCATGACCTAAATACAGAATCATCTCCCCACTTAACAGCCTTTTCTGGCCAGACTGCGTCCATCTGGCTTCACTGATGCCTAGCAGGGAAAGGTTGTACTTTTGCATTTCCGCTGCTATCTGGGCGGCCTTGCCGCTCTGGTACATGGTCTTGACGTTCCATGTGCCCATGGTTGTATCCCTGGATAGAGAGAGGCGGCTCGGTCCTGTGGCTTCCGAAGACTTCCGGCTTTCACCACAGGACGTCATAAGTCTTCTAGTAGAAGAACCTTCCTCCTCCAGGAAAGGAATTACTGTTAGTCTTTTCGTCGGCGTTTTTGTATTTATTTCCTTTTTTTGCAGGGTGGGGAAGCTAACCCCACGCCCAACCCCCTTACTAGGAGAACCAGGGGTTTTCTGTCGGGGTCACCTTCCCTTAGACCATGTTGGTTCACGGCACCTTATTTCATTCGGTGCACCCCTCTCACGAGGGACCCCCTATCCACCACCCAGGGGACGCGCCTCAACGCCGTATGGTCCCAGTGCGAGGCAAAGTCACAAAGGTTATAGTTATTTGGGTGTAACGCCAAGCAGGCAACTAAGGCCATCTCACGGCGGAAAGTCACAAAGGTGAGATTAATTCGCAATCCACTTTGTCAGAAATATCAATCGTACTGGGCGCGTTAGAGCCCCGGGGCCAGTCAGCACCTGTATTGTAATTGGGCACCAAGCGGTTTGGGCCAAGATGTGGCAGGTACTGTAAAAACAGCCAATTTGTTGCTTTCATACATAAAATGGCATCAGTAATTTCTGTTCACCTCGTATGTTGTTTGATGGAGCCAAAATGATCGGTGCATGTTATTTACACCAAATTTTTATTATCACTATTTAATGGCTGTTCAGCATTTGCAAGTATGTGTGTGTATGAATGCCATGTTTTTGGGTGAGGAAATTAAAGTTTGCATAGTGGATGCTGTTATTGAATAGTTTAACATAGTCTAGGATGATCCACTATCACCAACATACTGTGTGGTTTATATTAATCAAAATAATTTGTTTTTATTCCTACGTCACACGACCAATCTTTTTAACACAAACTGTACCATGTGACCTCGGTACACAAACCCTTATAGCAACTAATGGTGGGCGTCTTGTAGCCCTCTTTATGATGCGTCTTGGGTGCCAGTTTTGAAAGATCACCAAAACGTTCTAAAGTATAAAGTTACTTGTGTTATTGGAAACAATAGCCACACTACTGGAGTTCTTTTCAGCACACATATACAGCAATAGTGTGTAACAGACGACAGAAAGAGTCTTGGTGGAATCTAAGCACATGAGGGAGTGACGCAACTATTTTGTTTAAAAAATTTGAAAATCTTTTCCATTGCATTACTCTGACAATTTTGCTGGTCATGCAGGTGGAAACGTCAAGAAAGATGTTATATTTTGTCATACGTCTATTCTCTATACATGTAAATACTGTTGACGTTGGTCATGTCTGGCGTGATCCAGGTCAGACGACTTCAGCGTGATTTCTTTTATAATAACAGTGGAGGAATGAAAACAAATATATTATCAGGCCTTTTGGAGTACAATGGTTCCTTTGACCTCCCTCAGGGCTACAAGGGTCCGTGCAGCAAACCCTGCTACCACTAACTTATAATGTACATGTACATGAATCAAGCATGTATAGCAAAATAACCAAATACCGTAGAAGAATAATTCTTGCTGTAACTTTGAGATCAAAAGAATAATTTTGCTTTAACTTTGAGATCATAACTACTGCTAATGGATGCAGCATGCTATGTGAATATTTATTATTTAATTTTGGATTTATTGAATTTGAAAATGTGAAAAACAGACTTTGCAGTAACTTGGCACCATTTAGCTGGACTTGTGATCTGTAAATGACCAGGAGAACTTATTTTTTTCTACCAGATATATGTGCCAGCTTTCACCAATATTGTCCGTGGAACTGTACACTTGAGGTTGCTTAGATGCAGGTTCTGTCATGTATTTATTGCAAGACACTGAAGAAGTTTTTATATCATAGCTCTTGAGGCTTGATTATCAATGATATGGAGGCCTTGAAACGCTTGTGTGTAGACTGTATCAGGTCAATTCAACAGCGAAACAGGTATGACACTTTGGGCATAGTTATGGCTTCTCAGCAGAACTTTATTATATCCAGAACTTTTGTGTCATAAGCAGGTCTTGGCTTGTAAATCACCATCGCTCATGGTTTAACTTATATGTATATATTAAACCATGATTGCTGATGATTAACGAGCTGAGTAGCTAGAACTGTGCATCAAAAGGAAGTCAAGGCACGTAAATCAGCAGTGGCCATGGTGTAACATTAATCCCACTGTCGGATGATCCCTTTGTTGTATCATGCTGGTTTCACGGTTGGATTGACTTGATAGAGCTTACCAAAGCATTTTGGTTGGTGTGTTTGTTGTTTGGGTTTTTTTTTCACAAATTTTTTAAAATAATATGAACAACTTTGAAATGGGGCGCAGTGGAGCGCTTTCAGTAGCGAGCACTTGATGTAAATTATGGCAGTAAAGCAACAAGGTAAAAGTTATGTCACATATAAACAGTTGTGTCTGTATAATGTACTTTTGGTACCAAGTGGTGTGTGTATGTGTCACTAAATATGTTCCACTGTTTCTGTTCTTGGGGGCTTGAAACTTTTGGAAGTTCTCTCAATCTAGAACTGCGAAGAGGGCCTCGAAGTGGGAGTGCTTATTGCACAGAAATTGTCACATTGACCCCGCATTAGAGTGCATAATTTTTGTCATATTCGCTTGAAAGTTTAGATTTAGCTTCATTCTGAATAGGCTTTGGATGAGTTGTTTAGCCAGTTTTGTACCTCTTCAATTTTCTTGATTGATGATTAATTCATTTATTGAAAAGATCCATGTTAGGAAAAGTTGAACATTTGCACAGTGATGTAAATAATTGAAATGTCTTATTTTGCCCATGTGAGATATTCTCGTGCATGTCTTCATGTTGATGTGCATATTAGTCCATAATGTTACCATGAATCATATTAGACCATCTGGACCCCCAGCCGGGTCTGCCCTGGGGGACTTGGGTGGGGTTAACTGAGGGTCACCCTGGTCAGCCCCACAGGGTGGGTTTTTCCCTCTATTCTGGGGCGTGTGTTTCTGTTTACCTGTATTCACCTGTATTTTCCTTTTTTAAACGCTCCCTACTGTCTGCGCTGCATGTAGCTCTTGATATTGGATGTGTGTTGCTAAGTGGTCTTAGGTTTATTTAGCGTATTAGACCGGCTGGCGACATACGTTCAATATTCTGTTTAGTTGGGTTTTTTCACAAGCAGTGCAGGCACGTTCTGGGAAAGTCTTGTTGCTGTCAGGACGTTAAGCAATGTTCAAATACTACTACAAATACTAGACCATCTGGTGACATAATTCAGTATTCTGGTGGTTTTTTAGGGGTTTTCTTCACAATCAGTGCAGGAAAGTCCTGAGAAATTCTTGTTTTGATGGGATGTGTGAGCAATGTATACCCAACCATCCATTTACCTTTATTTTCCTTCTTTAACGTCTCCTTTGTGCTTCCTAGTCTTTGATAGTGGGTGTTTATTGCGAAATGTTCTGATACATCTAAGAGCTGATAATTTATGCGTTTGTAGTTAACACAATTTTCAATATCATTTTCCATAGATGGTGCATATTTTCTAATTGTAATGATTTTCTACTCTTTTCTTTGTTAACTAGGATACAACAAATTCAAATTAGCATGAAGGTGCATCGTCCTCAGCATGTCTTAGGTTTATATAGTGTATTGGACCAGCTGGTCACTTAGTTCAGTTTTATTTTTTTATTTACAAGCAGGGCAGGCACATCCTGAGAAAGTATTGTTGCTGTAGGGACGTTAAGCACTCTACAACCAACCAACCAGCTTGCACTATGCCAGTCTACAAAAGTGCAACTAGCGCAAAGTGCTGTGCATCACTTGGTATTTATGTGTACCACTGCCAGCTTGCTTGGATCAGACGGTAGGGTGGGTTAGTGTGGATGAGAATGATAAGCTTACAAATAGGAACAGCTTTGGGCTTGATTATTGCATCATGTTATAATAGCCTGTGTTGTGCCTCCATAACATGAAGTGCTGCAGCTGTGTCATCAACAATTCTGTATTGAGTTTACCATCACATCAACTGTGTGCATGTACGTTCAGTTGCAATGCTGTGCCAGAATGTATGTCTAATGTTGCCCTGTTGCGAATTGTAGGGTTCCATAAACCATCACAGAATGTAGGGCATGGTCTCGTAAGATGTAAACAAAAATTGTTAAAAAAATTAAATTGTACTCGGGTGACCACTATGCACAACAGACATGAATGGCAGTGAGACAACTGTTGTATACTAACTGGACTGAATGAGGTCATTTGTGTTGAAATTGAGTTTGTTCATATACATGTAACATGTAATATATTCTGGTGATAAAAAAATAGATTAAAGTTGGTGTAAATCGGTCTGTTGGGTTACAAAACTTTTCTTGCATGTGTGTTGTGTTTGATTTGTTCGTTGTTATAAATTCATATATATGAGAAGTATACACATGAATACAATGGGAAGCTGTTCAAACATATTTCCAGTCAAATCTTATATTCTTTTTTTTTTATTTTTTATTATTGAGTCCTAACACTGATCTTTTCAGAGGTGTCCTGAAATCATTACCAGTCCAATATATCGTGCTATAGATTGACCATGACAGTTCAAAGGAGATGCCTGAATATCTTGGTGGCAGGAGGTGGTAAGATTCCCAGGCACTACCCTTGAAATATCATTGTTTGCTGAAGTTGTTAGGCTTCAAAGGGTGAATGAGTTGGAGAATATAATGAATTAAAAGACACCAAGTTGAGCGAGCAACGGCTTCATCGTCCAATGTACAGCAACACATTATCTGTGATACTAACAATAAATACAACATCTAAGTAACTAAGAGCGTGCAAATTTCACCTCTTAAAAGCTGTCTGCATGTATAGCCTTACACGCTTATGTGCAACAACACACTTTTACTGCAGATCAGAGAGTGCACAGTTGCATTGTGCCAGTGCACCAAGTGGGGCGGTCCGTAGCGCAGCGGTAAAAGTGCCTGCCACCAATGCAAGAGGTGTGAGGTTCGATTCCCGGTTTCGGCGTCAGACTTTTCTCCTCTAGTAAGTGTCGCCATTCATTCGGGCGGACCGTCGGGGGTTCTTTCTCCGGGTACTCCGGCTCTTTCCTCCCCCACGAATTTGGTATTAATTTCAGTCCACTTAATCAAATTTCACAACTCAAAAATATAAAAAACGATTTAAATTTTCAAAAAATTCAGTAGCTCGCTTGAGCTTGCCCTTAGCACCACGTAAATGTTATGTGTTTATGTACAGTGTGTGAGGGAATGCGCGTGATTCACGTGATCGTGCTTGTTGGGTTCAGTTCGCGGCTATGTCATGCGCATTGAGCTTTATTATAAATATGAGAAATGTGCCGTATAAATACTATGTATTATTATTATTTATCTTTATGTGTTACAGTCTAGAGTAAGCAATTACAGGTCAGCCTCCATATTACATGCTCCAGTAGCCTGCGGTATCGGATATATGACACAGGTGTTGAGCGAGCAGCAAGGTGCTCGGGCCGATGTTGGCGGCCGGTCTACGCACGGACGATGGTCCGATGACCTTGTGCTGATTTCCAAATCAATGTACATTTATACATACAATTAACCGACTGAATGACGCCTGCTGGATCTGTGGTTCCTGTGTATCCCGTATGAATGTCAAAACATGCTTCTTTAGCACTGCAATACATTTCCTGTTGGCCATAAGCTGAGATTGTTGGGTGAACTGTGAATCTAACCAGCGTGATTACACCAACGGGTGAAACTACATAGTATAATTTTGTGCTAATTTACCTGCAGGGGCGGATCATTTACTTCATTGGGGAGGGGGAAAAACTTTTTGTTTGGGACCCGCCTCAACCCGACAAAAGGCCTCGTTACACCAAATCTTGCTTCCCAGTCACCGAACAATTAAAATGAGGAGTTTCAATTTGTAGTTTTGGCGCCATACCCCACACTGACCTTCCTTCCTTCCTTCACGATCCGCGGGTGACCTGGTTGGCTGGATTGACTATGGGTGAATCAATTTAATGCTAGATATGAAGTAATTTAATCGTCTAAATATTCATCGAATAGTCTTAGCGGTGTTGATCAGCCCCTTCAGTCAAACATGGTGGAACCACGTTGGGTATATTTTTAATGAGGACATACATGCTGAATAGATTTCTGCTTTTCAAGTGTATCAAAGTTGATTCATTCATTTCAGAACTTATGCTGAGCACTCACTTGTCTTTGTTGTTGTTCTTCAATCGTCAGGCCCCTATGTGAAAAATCAGATAGTCACTTTCTGCACCACTTTTTTCGAGGTTATTTTTAGAATATAGAACATAACTTTGATTTTTCTTTTACGAAATAAACAAACAAACTATCTTGTCATTAATACCCGCCGGCATGATTTTCATAAACAGTGTTTGCATAAGCTTGCCGCTGTTTCAGTGTCCCCTCTCTGGTATAGGATTAGTTCAAATTGTGACCTGTAAGCCCTAGAAGTGAAAATCAGCAAGAATATCAGTTGCAAAGTTTGATCCTTAAAACGTTAGTACAGCGATGAGTGATGTATAACATCGAGTCGTCACCATGGGACTCCTGCCATGACGTGAAGCTTGAAGTGACGTCATTCCGTTGCTTGTGCTATTATTATTCTTCACGGAAAAGCTATTGCTACGCCAGACCACAGAGCTTACAAATGGCGGGAATCGCCGTGTGTCCCAGTCAGTCCGTCTTTATTTCTGTGTGTCAGTGTGTGTGGATCCGGCAGAGAGTGGTTTAAAGTAGGACTGAGATGTATCAGAAGGCGGATAAGCTTGAAACTGAGTAGGAACAACTTTAGGCTGGGGCCCCATCTTGTTTTGTAAATGGTTTGTGACTACTCAGTAAAAACTAAACTAACAGTTATGTGCACAAACGATTTTCTTGCCCGTCACTGAGCACTCGAGGTCATCAGAAGTGCAGACATTGAATTACCGTCATGCATCCTATAGTGATGCGGACGGTTTTGCTGTATGAAAGACTATGTATGTGGAAAAATATAGTTTTAGCAAGGGACGTTGTGGGCATAGTTTAAGGATCCCAGCCGCAGACAGCAAAACGCAACTGCGGATGGACAGTTATGGACCAGTAATGATGAGCTGCATATCGCTGGCCTCTTTAAATAAGCATCACATCGACACGAGAAAAAGTGAAAATATACCCAGTGTGAATCTAATCAATTTACATAACCCGAGGTGTTAATATACCCACTTCAAAATTGCTTTGCTTTGTTTCGACTCGGATGAAATCACACAACTGAATTTACACATTATTATCCACACGGCAGCACCAGTGTACCTTGTCTTCATTTTACATATATTTCACACCTGGGTGGATTGACCGGCGCTGAGTAAATTTTCGTATAAGTAAATCGAAGTTGATCCCTTCAGTTTTATTGACGCGGGAGGAGGGGGGGGGGGGGGGTAGGTTGGTTCGGGGTTTAACGTCCACGGCACAGGAATGACTAAAGGACGACCCTGACAGGAGGGTCACGTTATGCTGGACAGGGCGGGCTATTACCTATGGAGTCCGACCTGAACATTGATCAATTCAGGCGCACTGCAACTGTGCCAGTTTGGTTATCAGAAACTTTTAATGACATGGGGAAAAGAGTGCAGACGTACGTTAGCTTTATAAAAAAAAAAAAAAAAACAACCCCACCCGGGTCTGCCCTGGGGGACTTGG
>BTPG01000002.1:100064702-100082202 GCA_036245525.1 Semisulcospira habei | reverse complement strand
AAAACCTACGCGTCATCCTAACACAGCCTAAGCCCTATTTAGGTGAATTAGAACTGAACTAAAACTGAACTGAATGGTGGACAGAAGCTCTATATATATACCATCCAACAGATGCTCTCAGCATATGTAAACGAGAACCGTGATGATTGGAGCGATCACCTCGACCTGATCATGATGGCATATAGAGCTTCTGTCCACCATTCAACCGGGTGTACGCCCAATTTAATTGTTTTTGGTAGAGAAGTCAATCTCCCATTGACAGTCGAACTTGGTGTGTTCCCTAGTAGAGATGCGTCTGAATGTCCCATAGAGTACGTACAATGGGTTCAAAACACGCTGGAACGAGTCTTTCGTTTTGTACAAGAGAATTCAGAGGCTAGTGTCCAGCGTTGAACTTTGAGTGGTAGTATTTATAACTATGAAATTTTTCTTCCCCAGATCACACAGCACACAGTTGTGTGTTGTCTCCATTTTCTTCCAGTTCCAACTGATTATGTGTGGACACTGCTTAAAAGAAAGTTAAAACCTGATGCCGTTCCAAGCGTGTGGAAACAGACTCAAACCCGAAAACCACCAGTGAAGCATCCAGTTCTGTCGCCGCTAAAACGTGCCAATAAGTAAGTACATGTTTCAGACTGACAGTTCACATTTCATGATTCAGTAGCGCAGTCTTCACATAAATACAGGAATATGTTGATGTCAGGAAACTGTGTGGTTTACAGTTAAAATGTCTTCCAATACTATTTTACTATCATAAGCTGCAGTCCAGGCAAAGTTGCTTTACTGGCATGGAGAGAAGGGGGTTGTGGGTATGCAGCACTAATGGTGCTACATCAGCTCAAAAACACATCTTTTCCAGTCATACCACTATGTTTCGCCACATTCCAGTCTCTTAACTGTCTCACTGTAACAGTATGAAGATCCCCCTGCCCGTTCATATGGTCACGATGACTGGTTTTTCGAGGATTGGATGTGTTCAGGTGCTGTCAATTTTGAATCTGTATTTTGTCATGTGTAGATTTTTTTGCTGCTGTCTGATGAGTTTTGTCCAGTTTGGTCATTTTGTCTCAGACTGTACAGGGCTTAAAAGCCTGCACTGCAGGTATTTTGCACTATATATTTCACGGCTGTTTGGCCCAGCGCTAGAAGTGGCCACTTGCAGCCCGTGCGCACGACTTGTGACCCAGTTTCTCGGCTTGCCTGGAAAAAACTAAGTGGCCAGACTGAAACAGCCGTGATTTATTATTATGCACCCTTTTTTCCAGGAAGCTGAAGGCAAGACCAGATGATCGCTGGCCTGAACCATAATTTTCGCAAAAGTACTTTGCATGAGTTAGAACAGTTGAAAGACGTTTCATTTGCAACCGATTTACGTTGTCTTCACGGTAAACTGGGCGCCGGTTGCCTGTCTTCTAGTCCGTTGCATGCATTGCTCATCTTCATTTTCCTAAGCATGTCTAGTGTCTACAGAAAGCTGAATGAATGAATGAATACGATTCCTAGCGAACCTAGCTCCTAGGCCTAACACCTATACGCACTTACCAATAAAACCTACGCGTCATCCTAACACAGCCTAAGCCCTATTTAGGTGAATTAGAACTGAACTAAAACTGAACTGAATGGTGGACAGAAGCTCTATATATATACCATCCAACAGATGCTCTCAGCATATGTAAACGAGAACCGTGATGATTGGAGCGATCACCTCGACCTGATCATGATGGCATATAGAGCTTCTGTCCACCATTCAACCGGGTGTACGCCCAATTTAATTGTTTTTGGTAGAGAAGTCAATCTCCCATTGACAGTCGAACTTGGTGTGTTCCCTAGTAGAGATGCGTCTGAATGTCCCATAGAGTACGTACAATGGGTTCAAAACACGCTGGAACGAGTCTTTCGTTTTGTACAAGAGAATTCAGAGGCTAGTGTCCAGCGTTGAACTTTGAGTGGTAGTATTTATAACTATGAAATTTTTCTTCCCCAGATCACACAGCACACAGTTGTGTGTTGTCTCCATTTTCTTCCAGTTCCAACTGATTATGTGTGGACACTGCTTAAAAGAAAGTTAAAACCTGATGCCGTTCCAAGCGTGTGGAAACAGACTCAAACCCGAAAACCACCAGTGAAGCATCCAGTTCTGTCGCCGCTAAAACGTGCCAATAAGTAAGTACATGTTTCAGACTGACAGTTCACATTTCATGATTCAGTAGCGCAGTCTTCACATAAATACAGGAATATGTTGATGTCAGGAAACTGTGTGGTTTACAGTTAAAATGTCTTCCAATACTATTTTACTATCATAAGCTGCAGTCCAGGCAAAGTTGCTTTACTGGCATGGAGAGAAGGGGGTTGTGGGTATGCAGCACTAATGGTGCTACATCAGCTCAAAAACACATCTTTTCCAGTCATACCACTATGTTTCGCCACATTCCAGTCTCTTAACTGTCTCACTGTAACAGTATGAAGATCCCCCTGCCCGTTCATATGGTCACGATGGCTGGTTTTTCGAGGATTGGATGTGTTCAGGTGCTGTCAATTTTGAATCTGTATTTTGTCATGTGTAGATTTTTTTGCTGCTGTCTGATGAGTTTTGTCCAGTTTGGTCATTTTGTCTCAGACTGTACAGGGCTTAAAAGCCTGCACTGCAGGTATTTTGCACTATATATTTCACGGCTGTTTGGCCCAGCGCTAGAAGTGGCCACTTGCAGCCCGTGCGCACGACTTGTGACCCAGTTTCTCGGCTTGCCTGGAAAAAACTAAGTGGCCAGACTGAAACAGCCGTGATTTATTATTATGCACCCTTTTTTCCAGGAAGCTGAAGGCAAGACCAGATTTCAAGGATAACAGTGGATCCAGCAGCAGTGATGTACTTGAAGACCACAGCACTCGCCCAGTAGCAGCTGCATCTGCACCACAGGATGAATGTTCAACCACTACCAGCTGATCTTTGCGTGCTTCCTGCGGAGAAAGATTTGAGCCTCCTAAATGACTGCATCACGGAGCTACAGCAGCAGCTTCTTGCAGCCCAGGCCCAGGTGACGCGACTACAGTTGGAGCGGTTTGGGGATCAGTCGATTTTCCAGTGATGACTACCTATTTGATACACAACTTTTAAAGTACTCTTTGACTACATTGAGACAAGTGCAGCAAGTATGAGGCAGCCATATTATAAATATGTTACAGAGGATGTAGCAGTGACGAACAGATCAAGGGTCATGACACTGGCTGATGAACTGTTTATGTTTCTGGTTTCACAAGTCCTGCGTGTAAACAAGCAACAACTGTGATAATGGACATAATACTGCCATGGTGTAGCTTCTGTCACCTGCTTGGTGTTAAATCATTATAACTACTATATTTTATGAATATTTGTTAAGCAGCTGGGTGCTAAAGAGTAAATGAAGTTGTCTTTTGTTTTTTGGCATGTTGGTATCTTGCACTGAAAAGCCTCTGCTCTTGTCTTACTTTTTCAGCACTAACCTGAAACTTTAGTCAGTATACAGAATTTGGAATGGAAGTCAGATTGCGTATACCAGGTTAAATTTGCTTTTTGGTTTTTGAAACAGTTACTAAGAATCCGCACTTTACGGTGACACAAATTAAAATTTGTTATACATTTATCATAGTTTTCCAAATTCTGCTCATGTGTTGGTGCATGTGTAACAGAGTGAACCCGATGTTCCTCTGTGTACATAGGCCGATAGCACTTATGACCATTGCTTCTCAGATTTCACTCATGTCGACTGCTAGCTATGACGTGCGCCGCTCGCGGTGCCCTGCCAAACGCAGCGTTAAGTGTTGTGTACGCGATGGTTTTGGTATTTAAACAGCGAGGTCACTGTATTGTTAAGGCCGATGGGAAAATGTAACAGAGTGAACCAGATGTTCCTCTGTGTACATAGGCCGATAGCACTTATGACCATTGCTTCTCGGATTTCACTCGTGTCGACTGCTAGCTATGACGTGCGCCGCTCGCGGTGCCCTGCCAAACGCAGCGTTAAGTGTTGTGTACGTGATAGCTCAGTGTACGTGTTGTATTGTATATCAGTTTTGACCGTGTATTGTAACCAAAATACAACACCATTGCTTAGTATTTAACATGGTTAGATTTGGCCCAGGTAATAGTTTTTGTAATGCATATGTCTTTCGGTTAACTATAACCTATCAGAGTGATATTTGCGATTTAGCAGCCTTTTTGATTTTCTGTGGCACTCTGCACCGACGCGTGGACTTTGTACTGATGCGGAGACGGCAGCTTGCCTCTATAAGTACAGCTGCTCGCGTGGCAGACTTTTTTTTTTTACCAAACGTGCAAGACTCACAGTACCAGTACTTGTGACACTGCATGCCGTGCTAAGCCCAAGAGTGTCAGACCAAACAAGGTGCACGCTGCAACGCCTACACCTCTGCGTCGGTCTGCACGCTTGCGGCAGAAACCATTAAAACTTTTAGTAACCTTGACAGCTTGAGTGTGACCAGTGGGCCTTTAAAGGTATGCCTCTGCAACTTTAAATGCCCACAAGACATTCAAGCTTCAGTATTCCTCCAAGTGCATCGGATGCTTTAATAGTGTTAGGAAAATAGGACAAATTAATATTGAGTAAATTGTTTTGGGCTTATTGTTTTTTATTTAAACAGACTGTCTTAGGTGAAGGATTGCTTAAGGTGATAGGTTAATTTAAAATTATTGGATTTTTAGTCAGTACAGTGCATCAGATTTTGATTTGTCATGGATTGGAATCCAAGGCACCGGTACTGTGTTTTCGAGTAGTACAATGCTTTGAATTTTGATGTCTTAGATGAATATTGGAAATCAAGGCATCTGTACATCTGTGTCTTTCTAGTACACAACAGCTGTGCAGTTGATTTCATTTTCAAACTTTGTCTGCTGCATAGGTATTTTTCCAAATGATAATATCCTATGTCAGTTTTCTGCTATGCATAACTTAGTTTGAAAATGACTGTGTGAGTCCAAGTCTACAGTATAATAGTGTAGACAAGAGAGCCTTGGTCAATAGTGCTATATTTGTGGTTTACCATGTGGATGGTACTGTTTGATAAAGTGTTTTGATGTTACATCATCATTGGGCCCAATGTGTTCTTGTATTTGTGTTTTTGGATCGATGGTTTTGGTATTTAAACAGCGAGGTCACTGTATTGTTAAGGCCGATGGGAAAATGTAACAGAGTGAACCAGATGTTCCTCTGTGTACATAGGCCGATAGCACTTATGACCATTGCTTCTCGGATTTCACTCGTGTCGACTGCTAGCTATGACGTGCGCCGCTCGCGGTGCCCTGCCAAACGCAGCGTTAAGTGTTGTGTACGCGATAGCTCAGTGTACGTGTTGTATTGTATATCAGTTTTGACCGTGTATTGTAACCAAAATACAACACCATTGCTTAGTATTTAACATGGTTAGATTTGGCCCAGGTAATAGTTTTTGTAATGCATATGTCTTTCGGTTAACTATAACTAACCTATCAGAGTGATATTTGCGATTTAGCAGCCTTTTTGATTTTCTGTGGCACTCTGCACCGACGCGTGGACTTTGTACTGACGCGGAGACGGCAGCTTGCCTCTATAAGTACAGCTGCTCGCGTGGCAGACTTTTTTTTTTTACCAAACGTGCAAGACTCACAGTACCAGTACTTGTGACACTGCATGCCGTGCTAAGCCCAAGAGTGTCAGACCAAACAAGGTGCACGCTGCAACGCCTACACCTCTGCGTCGGTCTGCACGCTTGCGGCAGAAACCATTAAAACTTTTAGTAACCTTGACAGCTTGAGTGTGACCAGTGGGCCTTTAAAGGTATGCCTCTGCAACTTTAAATGCCCACAAGACATTCAAGCTTCAGTATTCCTCCAAGTGCATCGGATGCTTTAATAGTGTTAGGAAAATAGGACAAATTAATATTGAGTAAATTGTTTTGGGCTTATTGTTTTTTATTTAAACAGACTGTCTTAGGTGAAGGATTGCTTAAGGTGATAGGTTAATTTAAAATTATTGGATTTTTAGTCAGTACAGTGCATCAGATTTTGATTTGTCATGGATTGGAATCCAAGGCACCGGTACTGTGTTTTCGAGTAGTACAATGCTTTGAATTTTGATGTCTTAGATGAATATTGGAAATCAAGGCATCTGTACATCTGTGTCTTTCTAGTACACAACAGCTGTGCAGTTGATTTCATTTTCAAACTTTGTCTGCTGCATAGGTATTTTTCCAAATGATAATATCCTATGTCAGTTTTCTGCTATGCATAACTTAGTTTGAAAATGACTGTGTGAGTCCAAGTCTACAGTATAATAGTGTAGACAAGAGAGCCTTGGTCAATAGTGCTATATTTGTGGTTTACCATGTGGATGGTACTGTTTGATAAAGTGTTTTGATGTTACATCATCATTGGGCCCAATGTGTTCTTGTATTTGTGTTTTTGGATCGATGGTTTTGGTATTTAAACAGCGAGGTCACTGTATTGTTAAGGCCGATGGGAAAATGTAACAGAGTGAACCAGATGTTCCTCTGTGTACTTAGGCCGATAGCACTTATGACCATTGCTTCTCGGATTTCACTCGTGTCGACTGCTAGCTATGACGTGCGCCGCTCGCGGTGCCCTGCCAAACGCAGCGTTAAGTGTTGTGTACGCGATAGCTCAGTGTACGTGTTGTATTGTATATCAGTTTTGACCGTGTATTGTAACCAAAATACAACACCATTGCTTAGTATTTAACATGGTTAGATTTGGCCCAGGTAATAGTTTTTGTAATGCATATGTCTTTCGGTTAACTATAACCTATCAGAGTGATATTTGCGATTTAGCAGCCTTTTTGATTTTCTGTGGCACTCTGCACCGACGCGTGGACTTTGTACTGACGCGGAGACGGCAGCTTGCCTCTATAAGTACAGCTGCTCGCGTGGCAGACTTTTTTTTTTTTACCAAACGTGCAAGACTCACAGTACCAGTACTTGTGACACTGCATGCCGTGCTAAGCCCAAGAGTGTCAGACCAAACAAGGTGCACGCTGCAACGCCTACACCTCTGCGTCGGTCTGCACGCTTGCGGCAGAAACCATTAAAACTTTTAGTAACCTTGACAGCTTGAGTGTGACCAGTGGGCCTTTAAAGGTATGCCTCTGCAACTTTAAATGCCCACAAGACATTCAAGCTTCAGTATTCCTCCAAGTGCATCGGATGCTTTAATAGTGTTAGGAAAATAGGACAAATTAATATTGAGTAAATTGTTTTGGGCTTATTGTTTTTTATTTAAACAGACTGTCTTAGGTGAAGGATTGCTTAAGGTGATAGGTTAATTTAAAATTATTGGATTTTTAGTCAGTACAGTGCATCAGATTTTGATTTGTCATGGATTGGAATCCAAGGCACCGGTACTGTGTTTTCGAGTAGTACAATGCTTTGAATTTTGATGTCTTAGATGAATATTGGAAATCAAGGCATCTGTACATCTGTGTCTTTCTAGTACACAACAGCTGTGCAGTTGATTTCATTTTCAAACTTTGTCTGCTGCATAGGTATTTTTCCAAATGATAATATCCTATGTCAGTTTTCTGCTATGCATAACTTAGTTTGAAAATGACTGTGTGAGTCCAAGTCTACAGTATAATAGTGTAGACAAGAGAGCCTTGGTCAATAGTGCTATATTTGTGGTTTACCATGTGGATGGTACTGTTTGATAAAGTGTTTTGATGTTACATCATCATTGGGCCCAATGTGTTCTTGTATTTGTGTTTTTGGATCGATGGTTTTGGTATTTAAACAGCGAGGTCACTGTATTGTTCAGGCCGATGGGAAAATGTAACAGAGTGAACCAGATGTTCCTCTGTGTACATAGGCCGATAGCACTTATGACCATTGCTTCTCGGATTTCACTCGTGTCGACTGCTAGCTATGACGTGCGCCGCTCGCGGTGCCCTGCCAAACGCAGCGTTAAGTGTTGTGTACGCGATAGCTCAGTGTACGTGTTGTATTGTATATCAGTTTTGACCGTGTATTGTAACCAAAATACAACACCATTGCTTAGTATTTAACATGGTTAGATTTGGCCCAGGTAATAGTTTTTGTAATGCATATGTCTTTCGGTTAACTATAACCTATCAGAGTGATATTTGCGATTTAGCAGCCTTTTTGATTTTCTGTGGCACTCTGCACCGACGCGTGGACTTTGTACTGACGCGGAGACGGCAGCTTGCCTCTATAAGTACAGCTGCTCGCGTGGCAGACTTTTTTTTTTTACCAAACGTGCAAGACTCACAGTACCAGTACTTGTGACACTGCATGCCGTGCTAAGCCCAAGAGTGTCAGACCAAACAAGGTGCACGCTGCAACGCCTACACCTCTGCGTCGGTCTGCACGCTTGTGGCAGAAACCATTAAAACTTTTAGTAACCTTGACAGCTTGAGTGTGACCAGTGGGCCTTTAAAGGTATGCCTCTGCAACTTTAAATGCCCACAAGACATTCAAGCTTCAGTATTCCTCCAAGTGCATCGGATGCTTTAATAGTGTTAGGAAAATAGGACAAATTAATATTGAGTAAATTGTTTTGGGCTTATTGTTTTTTATTTAAACAGACTGTCTTAGGTGAAGGATTGCTTAAGGTGATAGGTTAATTTAAAATTATTGGATTTTTAGTCAGTACAGTGCATCAGATTTTGATTTGTCATGGATTGGAATCCAAGGCACCGGTACTGTGTTTTCGAGTAGTACAATGCTTTGAATTTTGATGTCTTAGATGAATATTGGAAATCAAGGCATCTGTACATCTGTGTCTTTCTAGTACACAACAGCTGTGCAGTTGATTTCATTTTCAAACTTTGTCTGCTGCATAGGTATTTTTCCAAATGATAATATCCTATGTCAGTTTTCTGCTATGCATAACTTAGTTTGAAAATGACTGTGTGAGTCCAAGTCTACAGTATAATAGTGTAGACAAGAGAGCCTTGGTCAATAGTGCTATATTTGTGGTTTACCATGTGGATGGTACTGTTTGATAAAGTGTTTTGATGTTACATCATCATTGGGCCCAATGTGTTCTTGTATTTGTGTTTTTGGATCGATGGTTTTGGTATTTAAACAGCGAGGTCACTGTATTGTTAAGGCCGATGGGAAAATGTAACAGAGTGAACCAGATGTTCCTCTGTGTACATAGGCCGATAGCACTTATGACCATTGCTTCTCGGATTTCACTCGTGTCGACTGCTAGCTATGACGTGCGCCGCTCGCGGTGCCCTGCCAAACGCAGCGTTAAGTGTTGTGTACGAGATAGTGTACGTGTTGTATTGTATATCAGTTTTGACCGTGTATTGTTGGATTATTGTGCAATAAAGGATGTTCAAGAGTAAACAAAGTTTGTTTTCCATATTCTTTATACACTCAAACTCATCACACAAACAGCACAGCTAGTTTTGAGTGCATGCTTAAAAACAATAAAATTTAATGTACATAGTGCATGTCATTATTCTAAAACAATAACTACAAGTGCTAACTGTATTGCAAATGAGTTCATCTACAGTACTGAGCACCAAAAGTGGGAAAATAGGATGAAAAATTAAAAAAATGCTACAGATGAAACAATGCCTGTTTTAGACATGTCTGACAAAAGTCTAAATACAAATTGAAAAAACAAAATAAATAATCTGTTTTGTGTTGACACAATTGAGGATCGACTGAGGGGGGTATGATACCCGTTTCAGATGCACCATAGGGACACCTGCAATGCACCCACTCTAATTAAATGTAATATGCACCATTTTGTGAACATGTAATGTTCAATCAAAGAGTAAATATACTTTTTGAGGTGATTTTAGAAAATAAATCACCTAAACGAAAGGTTAGAGCTGCGTCAAAACTTGGGACACCGTAGCATCTGAAACGTCATACCAAATCATTTCACCACAAAAGCAAGAACAGGTGTTTTCCAGTAGTTAAGCACAAGCAAGGTATAAAACAAGTGAAACAATATGGGAACCAAAAACAATAAAATTATAATAGTTGCATCTCCTAAATATTACAATTGTTAGTTATGACGTTTCAGATGTCGCGGGACACCATGAATGAAAGAACACTTGTTTTGACTTCTTATTAGGCGTCATTTCCGGTTGTTCCGTTCTGGGGGACATGCAGTCATTGATAGCATAAGATACCTCATAAAATATAGATTCGAGGGTTGCCCGGATAAACCTCGTATCTCCATTTCAGCTAACTTTACAGGAGAGCCTTTTGAAAGTTTGACATCTAAAATTAAATATTTTCTTTTTCTTATTGCCAAAAAATTTAGTGTCTACCAAAACTTTGTTCTCAGTCTTCTCTGCATCTTCATGTAAATGTTTAACTGCACAAGCATTAATGTTATAAATAATTTGATGCTTTATTACATATGTAGCAAATGCGGGATTTATGTAGTACTAGGAACTGTAAACTCTAAATGAACAGTGTCCGTATAAACCTCGTAAATGCATTTCCGCTGTTTATACAGGCCAAATACATGGCATGTCATCACAGAACAGGGCTGTCTTTCAGTCGTAACTCCAGACGCTTGCAGGAATGGTTAGCAGGTGGCCAGCTCTAGTTCCTAAATAAAACTCGTAACTAGAACTACGGTTTCGTCGCGGCGGCACTTTTTGGAATAAACAGCCAGCGCAAAGCAATTATATGGATATGCAGTCTTAAGACAGGCCTGTGCATGCCTAGAATTTCCAACAACACCTAATGAAAGCCAGTACAACCAGTAACGTCTTTTTTAAAAGTCACAAAAAATGACTGAATCACCTCTTAGTAGAGTCTGAAAGTCGCATTTTAAAATTTATTTTCAACTCTGCTAATAAAGTTCGGGCGTAAAAGCTCTTCCTCTACTTCGTATTCCAATAACTTAATCATAGAGTGGTCTCTTTGCAATGTTGAGTGTTTCGTTATGAATTAATGATAATGACACACACGAAATGATAGTGTGGAAAGGAAACAAAGAGAGAGGCGGAGAAAAAGACACGACAGAATGGTTGCCGAATATTACAGTCCTTAAGTATGGGTTGTTGTGACAAGTGAAAAGTTAAGTTTTTTAATTTAACGCTCCATACAAAGTACAAAAAAAGAGAAAAACTCACTTGGTCATCACCATGACCGAAAGCCAGTGCCGCAATCTGATGTGTCTTCGTGTATGCCATGACGGTATCCAAGTCGCACATGTCAATCTATTCAAGTTACACATCAATGTATCAATAAGTCACAAAATGGCTTTTGTTTTCTAGTAGCAACCACGAAACATTTCACACTTAAAATCTCTTTTCGGTACTCGGTCAACAAAGTCAGTGGGATCCGTATGGATCTCACCTGGACCAAATATGGGGACAGGTTGGGATCAACGCGTTCCATGTGGGTCTCACCAGGGTCTGACCTGGACCCAGGTGGGACTCAAATACTATGCTAACATGGTATCCCTTGCCTATATCAAGTGCGTAATTTGATGTTTGATTTTCGATTGATGCATTTCCTGATTAAAAAAAAAAATACTACATGTATTTTCCAGTAAGAGACACCGATATTTCAGCACACCAGTTTCACTGAGTCATCCACGAGATGTTAATTATCGTTCAGGAGCTGCTGTTGTATCAGAACAGCCTGACGTCAACAAAGTGGCAAAACTCTGTGCGCTTTGCAGGGGTTCTGATAATCATTTTTTTCAAGGATAACGCCGGATCGGTTCCTTAGAGCCTCTGCCAAAAAAGAGTATGATCGCAGTTCGCATCTTCCAGAAGTGTTGATTGTCCTGGCCTTGTGTTCACTCTGAGTCGGTGTCCACTTCATCGACGTCAGGCTGTGGGAGCCGATCTACTGTAGCTGAAGAGGCCGGAAGGCTTCTGTAGAACGCATGGTGCTCCTCAGGAATGATCCCAGACGAGCACAGGGAAAAGAGGTCAGATTTCTTGGCCTGGGAGATGGGAAGTTTGTGGCTGTACAGGTGTGGTATAGTTTTGATAGGGGCAGCACGGCCTCTCTTCCTTCCTCCAGCGACCTTGATGGTCTGGTAGTCGACCTGATCAAAGGAGGTCTTGAAAAATATCTCATCTCCTTT
Organism: Semisulcospira habei; assembly: GCA_036245525.1. Classification (NCBI taxonomy): domain Eukaryota; kingdom Metazoa; phylum Mollusca; class Gastropoda; family Semisulcospiridae; genus Semisulcospira; species Semisulcospira habei. The sequence continues at coordinate 100,070,120 of BTPG01000002.1, read as the reverse complement.
GCCTTTCTCAAAGTGAAATGCTTTTATTTTAAGCCAGTTCACTTTTTGTCCAGTGATGTCAGTCTTGGTGTTGCGTAGTGTTGAGGCGGCTAGTGTTTTGAAGTCAAGGATCTCTGTGTATTTGATTGGGACAACAGAATATGGTCACGTCCTTCTGGCCATTCTTAGGATGATGTCCCAGCCGCTGGGCATATAGATGGGTGTGCTTTTCTTTGCAAATGTAATGGCTGCATGCATGGAGTCGCATTCCATCTGCGTATGCCCACTTTCCAGGTATTTGTGGGTTATGATCTTTATGCTTTCGATGTTTTGTACAGCATGGGATAAACCGGCTGCCAGGTATTGATTCCGATTTTGGCCTGGACAGCAGTCTGAATAGATTGTAACCTCCTCAACGCTGTCTGGGAGTGAGCTGAGGTAAAAGTAGAGGCAGGTTGCGATCTCATACGCTTCCCTTTTACCTTCCGACTCATCCCATGTGTAGCATTTGGCTTCCCCGTCAGCTAGTAAATAGATGGTAAAGTTATACACGGAGAGTTTCCTTTTATAGTATAAGTGGCTGACGAGGCCACAAGGAGCTTGCAGGACCGCCTGGAGATCCACAGTGACCACATGCTTTCGGCGATTTTCTTTGGCTTCTGCCTTGTCATTCTCTTTCTCAAGGCGTGCCTGCTTCTTTCTCTCCTGGTGTTTTTCAAACGCCTTCTTGTCATCTTCCATGACCAGCTCTTTCGTCTTCCTCATGGCAAAAAGCAGCACACAGCGCACACTGGTCCTTTATGGGGGCATGAAAAGATAAGTTATATTCAGTGTTACAAACCTGTCTGTATTTCTTTGTTGACACTGGTTGATGGGCGGCCCTCCTCTTTGCACTGCTGTATGTACAGGTCGTGCATCTTTTTCACCGTCAATCCGGGCTGTAGATACTTGCGTTGAGAGTCTTTCCTGGTATAATGTGACTCTACAGCGGGGAAGGACTCGATGTGTTTTCCTACCCCTTCAAAAGCTTCTTCACTGGCCTTGTTGTATGGCTTGCCACTTCCTCGGCGTTCCTTGCCAGTGAAAGCTCCGTTCGTGCTATTCTTTAAAGCATGGTCAACATAGGCTTCACCAAGTGCCAGTGTCGCCAAAAAGAACATCTTGCAGACACGTCGCTCTTGACCATCAACAATAAAAAAAAAAACAAGGTGCGGCATCTCTGGCGTTTCTTGGGCACTGGCTTATTGTCTGCACCCAAAATACGGACAGTCTCTCTTTCTCTAACATGAGCACAAACAAAGTCTTTTTGGCGTTCGTAAGTGTCTAAGGCATAAAATGTCTGAAAGAAGTCTTGCCGATACTCCTCTGAGATACGATTATTGCAGTCGTATCTGCACTTGCTACAGTCGGTCTGCTGGACACGTTTGGGAGGAACAGTCTTGCCAGCCTGAGATATATACTCTTTCCCTTGCAAATGCAATGATTTTCTTACGTTTTGTTTCCATGCTTCTGGTTTAGATTTTTTCTTCCTCGAAAGATTTTTCTTAGGAGGCGTTTGGAAGAACCCTTGTTTCCTGGGTGTGATCAGTATTTGTTTTGTCCTTTGACTGCTGTTTTGTTGGGGTGGTGTTCACACTGTCGTCCATGGTAGGAAAACTCAGCCCTTCCCCCAGGCTTTCCCCATCGGTCAGATTGTGGTCTTCATTTGGCGTCGACTGGTGAGTGGGTTGGAAGTCCTCAGCCTCACCATCAGAGTCAGAGTGAATACAGACGTCACCCTGAGGCCCTGGTGTCTGCTGTCTGGCGTCGACTGGTGAGTGGGTTGGAAATCCTCAGCCTCACTATCAGAGTCAGAGTGAATACAGACGTCACCCTGAGGCCCTGGCGTCTGCTGTCTGGCGTCGACTGGTGAGTGGGTTGGACGTCCTCAGTCTCACCATTAGAGTTGGAGTGAAGTCTCACCATCAGAGTCAGAGTGAATACAGACGTCACCCTGAGGCCCTGGCGTCTGCTGTCTGGCGTCGACTGGTGAGTGGGTTGGAAGTCCTCAGCCTCACTATCAGTCAGAGTGAATACAGACGTCATCCTGAGGCCCTGGCGTCTGCTTTCTGGCTGGTCTGTGGCAAGTGTCGTAGTGAGACGGCTCGTGAGCAATAAAGGCCAGTGTGATTGGTTCCGCCTGTTGACAAGCTATGGCAGCGGTGCTACCGCAGGACGGCATAAAGTCTAGGACAGATTTGAACAAATGTGACCCTCTCTCACGAAACCAGTCTTAACTCGCAGGGATCCGATCAGCACTACACGCAATATTATGTGGTGGGGGTCAATTTGGGTCATTTTAACTTTTTTGCAGAAATGTATTCTACACGCACCAAAATATCGTATGGTTAAAATCTTTATCATGAAATATGACATTAAATAGGTTTAAAATGATTTTAAAAGTCTGCCCTTGGCCCCAATTATGCTGCACACAGAAACTTCCCAGGCTGTTTTCTCAAAATGGCCGCCGGAGGCTTTACCAATTTTAAACACTGAACTTCTACAATTTTTGCACTACAGCATACAGTCATATATCACAGTAATCAGCAAACATTGTAGTGTTCAGAAACATCCAAAACGTCAAAACATCCAAAATGCGAGTTAAGACTGATTTTGTGAGAGAGGGTCACAAATTGCTTGTGTAGATACGGACAACTCTCTGGGACCAGTCAGCCAACACCCGTGGCAGAAGATCTGCGGCATCATTGCTCCACTTCCCAGGCTGTCGCAGTTCACTGACATTCGAGAGGAACCTCATGAATATGTCATTTTCATCATCTCTGTCTACTGGAGCAATGAAGGGAACGCAAGTTCCATAATTGTCCTCAAGGTATTCACACAGACAGTTCCGCAGTTCCTCCCCTGATATCTCATCTAAATGGAAGGCGGAGGCTTCGAAAAAACAGTTTCCATCAGGATATATTTCTGTTTGAATCAATCCTTTGGCTGATAAGAGGTTGTCCAGGTGGGCTTGGTGTACTGCAACATTTTTCTCTCTTTCTTTTGTGTGTGCTAAACTTGCAGCTTGCGCCCTCATCATATCACTCTGTCGTTTGGTCTTTCGACGTCGTTTTCTGCTGGTCCGTTGGGCTTCTTCGACTGAGAAGCTGCTGTCGACGGTGTCAGATTCATGTTGTGATGTCTCGGATTCTTCTGATGGCAGAAATGTTGGGTCTGCAGAATCATCGGCAGCATCAGGCACTTGCTTCGAAATGAGGGGCTCGTCATCTGATGTGCTGAAGTCTGAATGTGAAGCCAGTTTCTTAATGAAGGGTTCGTCATCAGACGTATTGAAAGCGGTTTTTTGTTCACGAATCAGAGGTTCATCATCAGACTCATTAAATGCATCCATCACGCTGCTCAGCTGCTCGTTGTCGGTTGAGCTGAAGTAATCCGCTGATCTCTCAGCTGCTGCGACAAAAGATGTCGCCAGATTGAGATATACGCTGTCTTCAGCACTGCTCGGGTCCATGATGTTCACACCGGGTACTGATCTACAAGAGAAATGATATTGGTTCCGATCAGATACAGTTATATTATGAAAATGAAGACACATTTGAATGGTTTTGTTTTTAAAGATACTGCTATCCATTATACGCATTGTTGCAACAGATAGTATTGTTTGCCAGTCAGGCTTAAGTTATCATTATCCACAACGAGGTAATGACCCGACAATTTGAACAAGCTACCAGGGTGGGGTTCAAACCCATTACCCTCTCGCCCTCCTCTACTCAGCAGCGGCGCTCATGACTGAGCTGACGAGGCTCACGTAACAGATACTAATATCAATTTCTCAAACGCATATTTTTTTTAGAAAGCTTATAAACTAATCGTGTGTGTGTGTGTGTGTGTGTGTGTGTGTGTGTGTGTGTGTGTGTGTGTGTGTGTGTGTGTGAGAGAGAGAGAGAGAGAGAGAGAGAGAGAGAGAGAGAGAGAGAGAGAGAGAGAGAGAGAGAGAGAGAGAGAGAGAAACAGAGAGAGAGAAAGAGAGAGAGAAAGAAAGAAAAGAGAGAGAGAAAGAAAGAGAAGAGAGAGAGAGAGAGAGACTGCTGAATAATTTTCACAAAAATTAATGATTGCTTACCTTCCAGAAGAAGATCTGCTGAATCTTGGCGAGTACAAAAGGTAAAAGGTGTAGCCAACGCAAGCCGATCTTTCGGGAGGGAGAAAAGTCAATGAAATGGGCAGTTTTAATTTTATGTGCTTGTGTTATACTTGGGATATTTCTAAATTCCTGGTGGGAAAAATTCCGCTGTGATAAGTAAGCGACCACAGCTGCACTGAAGTCCTGTTAGGAGTGACATGTGTTGACAAGTGTCTTATCTCCTACACAGTCCAGATTCTCATTAGTTTTTTTACCCTGGTATTTGTTCAGGATGTGTCTGTTAACATGTTTAGGGTGCCTGCATACCTAGCAGATAATCACAGAACCTAAAGATCTCTAAGTATTACTGATAATGTTATTTTCTATTCAACAAAAAAGCTGCTTTTTGAATGAAAAACTTAGATCACACATACACACACACAGACACACACACACACACACACACACACACACACACACACACACACACACACACACACACACACACACAGCATGAGAGAGAGGGGGGGGGGGGGTTAGGAGTTGGAGAGATTTGCAAGTACAGACGGATTTCTTAATTTCAGACTGATTCAAAGCGTTCCCCATCTCCTACAAGTTTCAAAATACTTTCTTCTAACTGTGATTGAGACCAAGAAATGGTGATTTTCATTCTACATAAAACTCGTAGACTGTTGTACTGTGATTAAACGCGCAGACAGCAGCAGTCGGGCCCTTTCCTGTGCCGATGTAAACAAAGCCACTTTTTCAACATTTTATTATCAGTTCACAATTAAATTCATCAAGCAGATAGCCCAAAATATACAAATTTATACATTAACATTATCTTAATGCATTGCAACAACAGAAATGTCACTACATGCCTTATTTTGATCGAAATCTGAATAGCACCACACTGACCCCTTTTGGTGCTCAGTACTGTAGATGAACTCAAATGTAAGCATCCATACATTCCACACTTCACAATGCAGAAGATGAATAACTGATAAATTACAACACTGCCAATAAGGTGCAAGCAAATTAATGATTAACAGACTTGCTTTTTTGTCATATTTTTGCTGACATTTTAAGTTGCAAATCATGGGCAATGACCAAACCTACTAAACATAGCCAGGATCCCAAAAACATGTACACAACTTTAATATATATATATATAACGGTAAAGTTTTCGGGAACGTTGCATTTGGGAATCTTAACATCTACTCGTATATATATACAAATTATTTTTCTCACATTTCAAGTCATATTTGGCATCAGCATGTGTCTTTTGGTGAAATTGCAAAATACCAGATTTCTGC